>JADKLZ010000687.1:31933208-31944891 GCA_021533235.1 Biomphalaria straminea | reverse complement strand
GTTGATGTTTTTACTTCTGTTGATATGTTATTGTCGTTGATGTTGTTCCTGTTGTTGATATTGTTATTGTAGACTTGTTCTTCAACTGAAGTTCAAATTGATATTCAACCTTATAGCGTTAATATTTAGGCACTGTTGTTATCGCTGTAGTTTACATTGTTAATGAAGTTGGTTTTGTTACTTAAGATGATGTTTGTACACAGGTTAATGTTTTTATAAGAAAGCTTATATCAACTCACTCTGTCTGTCTGTCTGTCTGTCTGTCTGTCTGACCAAAAGTATGTTCAAGTTATTTCTCCTGCGCCCATCTCGGATGAAGCTGAAATTCAGCACCATTATTTCTCTTACCATACAACACAAGAATCAGCCCACACAAATATATCATCTCCCATGTTCACTTCAAGAACAAGTGAGGCAGCGGAGAGGACTCAGCATATCCACAAAATTGAAAGTCTACAGTGCTGTAGTCCTCCCGACACTATTCATCAGAGACCTGAACCCTATATTCCCGTCACACCAAAAAGCTTAACTCCTTTCACCTACGCTATCTAAAGAGTATCCATAAGGTGCGTTGGTCTGACCACATACCAGACACAGAAATCTAAAAGCTGTCCAACATGTACAGTATCAATGCCACAGTAAGTCCCAACTTCGATGGGCGTTACATTTAGTCCGCATGCCAGAGAAACGCCTTCCCAAACGACTTCTCTACGGGGAGCTGTGTGTTGGAAAGCGCTCCCAAGCCGGCCAATACAGGCGCTACAAAGACACTCTCAAGAGCTCCTTTAAGGAATGCGATTTCGACATTCACGGCTGGGAAGCACTAGATCGCTCCTCCTGGCGTGAAGATGTGAGTCTTGGAGTCTCAAAGTACGAAGCAAGAAAAGTGACCAGGGCGAAAGAGCGCTGAGCCAACAAATAACTGAGGGAAGAAGCAGGCCTGTCTGCAGCTGACCTAACCCACACATGCCACGTATGCGACTGGGTTTTTAAATCGAGGATTGTACTTTACAGTCACCTTCGAGTCTATAGGAAATGAGAAATGTACTCATCTTCGAACACGAAGGAAGAGTTATATATTGATAATAAATTTTGTTTGGTATCTCAAAGAAGGAAAGAAATAGTACATAGTTGGAGTGGTGGTATAGGCCAAATTAGCCCCCTTTATTTTAGCTTGTTGTCTTAATGAACCCAAACATGAAATAGAAACAATAGATAACTCTACAATCCTCATTGTTCCATGTCCCTTCGCTAGCAGAGTGGTTATCGTGTTACCTTGAGAAGCATGAGAAAGATTTAGCTCGCAAGTTCGAATTCAGGTCGCTCCCTTTTTAAAAAAATACATTCAAAAAGCGATCACCTATATACCCTGTTCTTTCTCCCTCTACACCTATCCAACTGGTCCTGTCATATGATAGGATCATAGCGTATTAAGAACACAAAAAGCATGAATCTGAGCTAAAAAAAATGGTAAAAAAAAAATTTAATCAATATGAGCTTCTATTGTTAGTCTATTACAGATTATTACACTAATGTGACTGATCACACTATTTGATACACTTAATATAATCTTTGTTATGTTTTTTACTTAATGTATGTGTATGTCTGTGTGTCTTATTGTCCTCGTCGATGATTCCGAATTGAAGTTTGCCTCGTAAATTTCCTCTCAGGAGGTAGCGTGAGTTATTTCTCTTCCCACCAGGAGGTTTGTTTACAAGTTCGATAACTTGAAGGTCTTCTAACTGGGGCGAGCTAACCCTTGGTTGTGTACAGTCCCCTGCCATTGGCTTTAATTACAAGTTCTGTACGAACCAGCTTCAATTACAGCATAGTTCCCAGTCTTGAGGTCTTCAAGGGAATCTTTGGACTTTTTTTTTCTCTTTTCTAGCTCCATTCTTTTAACTCCCTCTTTTTTTTTCTCTTTCACTCCTTAATTCTTTCTCTCTCGCATACAAACATATACACACACTCTCTGTAGTCTGCCTTTCTCTTTCCAGACATTCTTCTGTTTGTCTGTCCAAAATGTTTGTTCCCTTGTTTGCATCTCTCTCTCTTTCTCTCTCTCTCATACCCCCTACCTCTTTCTCTGTCCTCTCTTTCCATTACCCTCCCTCTCCCCCTGTACTTCCCACTTATATTTCTCTCTCTCTCTCTATCTCTCTCTCTCTCTCTCTCTCTCTCCCTCTCTCTCTCTCTCCTCTATCTCGTTCGCTATGCCTATGTTTTTGTATGTTTCTTGTTTGTTTTTTTTTGGTTTCTCTCTATCTTTAACTTTCATCCTCTTTCTCTCTCTCTCTCCATCTCTCTCTTTCTTTCTCTTTCTCTCTCTCTCTTCTATCTCGTTCACCATTCCTATGTTTTTCTTTCTTTCTTGGTCTTTTGGTTTCTGTCTATCTTTCACTTTCTTCCTCTCTTCTCCCCTCTCTCTCTCTCTCTTTCCCTCTCTCTCTCTCTCTTTCCCTCTCTCTCTTTCCCCCTCTCTCTCTCTCTTTGCCCCTCTCTCTCTTTCCCTCTCTCTCTCTTTTTCCCCCTCTCTCTCTCTCTCTCTTTCCATCTCTCTTTCCCTCTCTCTCTCTCTCTTAGTTTCTCTCTATATACATCTCTTATATTTTTTCTTAGCATCTCCCTAGCGAATCAAAACTGGAATAAATTCATTTTATTCATTTCGTTTTTATTTCTCGAGTGTTCTACATGCCTCACAATTAACAGTTTACTGCGAGTTTCATTCATCCTGAGGACAGCTTTTATTATTGCAAATAGCCGCTGGATCTGTCCATCTCAATTTCTTGTGACGCTTTTGTTAATCAACCACGTTTTTATCCGGCCAGGGGTCATGTTAATTAAACTTTGACCTTTAGGATGCGATGACGTAATACGTGGTGAGTCCAACATTAACTGCCTGGGGGATTTTGCTTTAAAAGTTGAACCTATACAGATACGAAACTAACCAGTTTTTTTAATAGCTGTGAGGACAGAGATACTCATAGAATACTTAATTACTTGGTGAAACATTTCAAAGTTAAACAGTCAACATATTAACAAGTAGATAATCTTGTTTTTTTTTCTTTCTAAATTCAAATGTTTATGTTTGTAAGTGAATGCTTTGTGTTTGTGTGTTATTGTGTGCACATGTTTGCTTAGAATGTGTTTTGATATGACAGTGGCGTAGCATTAAGGCTATAATGTTTCTCATGCTTTCTCAACAAAAGTCCTGACTAAGAACACGAGAAAGTCAATCGTGATCTGGAGTCATTAGCCACTATATATACTTTTTAATGTTTTATAGTATTAATGAATTTGGAGCAGTGAAAAAAAAATGGAGTTTAGTTTTATTTTAGTTTTGTCTGGTCTGTCTGTCCGTCGTTCCGTCTCAGAAACTAGAAGAGAAAATGAAAATCGGGACATCATGATATTTTAGATCATTCAAAGTTCTGGTGCATTTTTCTTTTCCGAAAGAGAACCATTTAATTTTTTTTTAAATTATATATGTAAACAGATTTTTTAAGAAAAAAATACACCACTTTTAAATGAAAAATCTCACGGGAGATATGTTGTTGTTTTTTTTTTAAGTTCATTGCTTTCTTCATTTAAAACTCAAGCTTCATTCATAGATTCGCGCATCGGTACAAAAATTTGCATCTAAGGTGACACTAAGGTCAGAATGGAAAATGTGTCAATGGATCGTTATAAAATATATTTGAATAGAATACTGATTCAAAAGTTTTTTTAAACAGAATTTTGATACCAACTCCGGTTTAGTTGTAAGTTTTAAAAACTCTTTTAGCGCGGAATTTATGACATATCACCATGCAAAATTAGTAGATTTAGTTAGCGGATACATATTACATTGTCTAATTTATTACAAATTTCGATTATTGTTTTACTTGATTAAAATATCTTAACATAATATAAGAAAATATATATATATATATATATTTGAAGGTGATTTATAGCATATTTAACTTAAATTAGTTACATTTTTTACACCAATTGTGAAAAATTTAAATAAAAATATTTCCATAAACATCCCAAAGGAAAGGGCATGACCGGGGAGGGGCGGTGAGGGTGGTATCAGTGATGTGCGACACAATATGTGACTAGGATCAAATATCACTACGTAGCAAAGAGATATTTGACATATTGAATACAAAGGGTGTTATTTGATACGAAAGTAAAACCACCTTTCCGTAAGATTAGGTCCGGGCGATGGGAACGATAAGTGTATTCCTCCCCGACCACACATAATCAGCCAATATACCGGTGGTGGTGGGGGGGGGGCCGCAACGAAAAAAATGTTAACGTATAAAATTATTAGTATGTATTAGTTATATTAGTAAATAATTTGGTAGAATAAAATATATGTTAATTTCACCTGATCAAATTTCATGGACGAATTTCTAAAAAAACAAAGTTAATAATATAAAGAGAATATGCATGATGTCTATATTTAGAGAATAGGACAATCGAGGATTGAAATATTCATATAGTAAGTTGACGAAGGATTAAGTTCAATGATATGTAATTATTTAGAATTTTACAACGCAAAAGTTTTAAATTACCTTTACTTGCGACAAAGTGATTTTTATTTTCTGACAGATCATAAAAATATATTCATAAATTTCAACGAGTTTGGAACATACCGAAAACGAAATAAAGAAAAAGCAAATAAAAACCAAAACATACATAATGTGATGGAGTAGAGTATCGTTGTAGCAATTAATTACTGGTTGTTATTGTTATTTTATTATTTATTACTATTATTATTAAAAATATAACAAGTTACTATTAAATGAAACACAGTCATGTCAACTGAAGAGTTACCATCCTTTATTGTAGGCTATATCATTTTATAATGTAAGGTTAACATTCTACAAATATTTGCTATTTCAATTTCAATTTTTTATGTCAATATAAATTAATAGCAATAAATATACAATTGGTATTATGTTAAATTATGTAAGAATGTAAAGCAATGAAATTCTTACTATTTGGGCCCCTATAGTCCTCATGGGCACGTACGCATTGAACTCCTTCGCGACATGGTTGCCACGCCATTGGTATGTGATTGTGTGAAAGTGAAGTTGCGTATGTCTATCTGTTATGCGTGTGTGTGCGTATGTTTGCATGTGCATCTTTTTTTTGTCTTAATATCTATGTGTACAGTCTGGTTTGCCTGTGTGTGTTTGTATGTTTTTTGTATGCTCGTGGTTGATGGGTGTGTTTGTATGTTGGATATAACCCAAATAAAATATCCAACATAAATCTTTAATTAGAATGACAGACAGGCAGACAGTCACCTGGGTATCCAGCACTCGAGACAAGAGGTCAACTGTTGTTGTATCAATATTTCATGCAGAAGTCTCTCTGTGGGGGGTCATGTCAGACTATGTGTCCAGGACTTATTTCAAAAAGGTTTATTTAGTAAATGTAAGACTCTATAGCCTTGCAAAGCTAAGCAATCGCTCCTGACCTAATTTTACTGGTATAAGCACCAGTTGCCCGTATTGGCCACTGCTTCTATAAATGATAATTATTTCGCCGGATTTTATTTCTTAGCCATGAGTTGGACTTGTTGTCAGAGGATATTTGAGACGCCATTGGAAGCATTTTATACAATACCATGTCAAGAAATGATGTACATTTATCCCGACTCTGAACATTTGGGAGCCAACTATTTGTTGTTGTTTTTTTCTCATGTTTGGGATGTTCCTTCAGAATTGAAGATTATAAAATCCTAATCCAAACATCCATTCCATCATAGCATTGAATCACGTGAAATTTACTCCATTCTTCCATATCACAGAATCCTGAGAAATGTACTACATTCCGCCATATCACAGAATCCCGAGAAATGAACTACATTCCGCCATATCACAGAATCCTGAGAAAAGTACTCCATTCTACCATATAAAAAAATCCGGAGAAATGTACTCCAATCTATCATATTAGAGACTCCCGAGAAATACACTCCATTTTATCGTATTAAATTTTTTTTTTTGAGATATTTTCCCTATTCTGTAGAAAAAAAGTAAATCCCATTATGGAATAAATAAATAAGGTCAAGAATCTGATCGTACCAGATCTGCAGCATGCGCGTATCAAACTACATGCTAAGAACCCTTCCTGATACATGTCATGCATACCAATGAGTCCATTTAGTCTGGGTTTCTACTCATCGTGGACACTCCTCCCTTCCCCCGTTGTAGTTCGGCAACATTCTACTTAGCAACCAGAAAAACAATCCGCATATCGTTTACTTTTTCCTGTATTAGGAACAAACAAACAAAGCAAACGAGAATTTATTTTGCTTTATTGGTTATGCAGCTATTTCAGAGAATGTGGCAACACAAGTGCTGAGCTTCAAGATTCAAACACGGCTAGTTTTGTGAAAATTTGGAATACTAACATTTTTATCTAGTTATTTATTTAAAATGCGAAAATCAAATCAAACATATTCCGTCCCACAATCCAGCTATGACACTCATTTTCTTTTGAGTGTGTGTCAAGTTTAATGAGAAGGTGATTTAAGGCGATGATCTTGGAGTGGGAAAAAAAAGGGAAGTTAACTTGCAATTTCATCAATGCGCATGCCCGAAGACATGCTCGTAAAATTACAGGGCTGGGGGGGGGGGGAATGCTGCACATTTCTCACAAGTCTTTTAAGAAAAAAAATTATTATATTTTGAAAAAAAAAAAAAGAAAAGAAAATGACTGGTTTACAATTTTAAATAAAAAAAAATTGGCGGGGGGGGGGGGGAGTGAGAGTGTGTTTTTGGGCAACGCATCGTCACTGAGAAGAACGACAACAACACGAATAATTACATATAAGTTAATGCCCTTGGTTACATGGCGCTAGGCTGGGTGATGAGCCCATTTTCCCCAGCAATGTACGCCCCAAGGGCTCAGCCAGGCGCCCCGTAATGACGTCTCGGGAAACAATTGGGAGAAGTGAAATAGATTGTTGGGGGACCTGGATGTTGGAGGGTGATCAGAGTGTGGAGCTCGGGGAATCAATTCTTAGGTGTGGTGAGTTCACAGCTTGACAAAAAGTGTCTCTTAGATAGAGCAATTTGGAAATCTGAAAACAATCGGAATGGAAACATGTGCGCATGTGTGTGTGTGTGTGCGTGCGTGCATGTGTGTGTGTGTGTGTGTGTGTGTGTGCGTGCGTGCATGTGTGTGTGTGTGTGCGCGTGCGTGCATGTGTCTGTGTGTGTGTGTATGTGTGTGTGTGTGTGCGTGCGTGTATGTGTGTGTGTAATACAACAGAGTGTGTAAAGCTTTTTTTTTTGATAATCACGAAAAAAAACTTAGCTTCTTGGTATTGTTGTTGTCGTTGATATTGTTATTGGTATATCAACTCACTCTGTCTGTCTGTCTGTCCGTCTGTCTGTCTGTCCAAAAGTTTGTACACGTTACGTCTCCCACACCCAATCTCGGATGAAGCTGAAATTTTATACAAGTATTTCTTTTACCTGACAACACAATAATCAACTTTAAAATAATTAACCAATTAGTTAATTAACTATTGATAGTAAATTATTTTGTTTGGTATCTCAAACAAAGGAAAGAAATTGTACTTGACTGAAGTGCTGGTATAAGCTGAATTACTCCCCATTGTTTTTGCTTGTCTTAGTAAACACAAACATTAAAAAAGAAACAATAGATGACTATATCATGTTCCATGTTCATTGACTCTTCACTAGACAAGTGGTTAAGGCGTTGGCCTGAGAAGGCTTTCGCCCACAAGATCTTATTCAGGTCGATCCCTTTTTTTTTAAGTACATTTAAATAGCGATAACCCAGACACCCCGTTTTTTATCCCCTCACCCCTTTCCAACTGGTCCATATAAGTGATAGGGATCATAGCGTATTGAGAAAGGTAAACATATGAAATTGCTCTAAACAAAAATAATTGGTAAACATGGTTACAGGGACAGTTTGTGATGAAACACAAACTCAAAATCGGGCCCGGAGTGGTCCACCCAGGAAATATATTCTATCAAAGGCAAATGACAGAGAAGAATGGAGAAAGAAGGTTGGCAGATCTTGTGTGGTGCCACAACGGTTTCTTCTGAAGTTTGTATTGTTGCTGTAGTTGAAGTTTCAACTGAAGTTGATATTGCTGCTGCTGATGTTGTTACTGTTTCTTTTGTTTCAAGCTATGATATTTATGAAGGTTGAACTTTCCGTAAGAACTTCTATCTTGTACCTTCTTTCTTGACAGTGATCCATAATTACATCTAGTAGTTGATCAAAAATAATATAACATTTACTGTTAATACCGATTGAAACAAATCAATAAATCTATGACAAAATATCAGATATATATTTTTTTTTGGCACAAAACTCGCCTTGATGTTTGCTATACGACTTCCAAGAAGCTGTGGTTATGTAAAATCATCTCCATGTTTGACAACTGTAGTTTCAGAAACAACTTATTAACTGTGATATACCATCAAGCCAGCGAAGCTCATGCCCTGTGTGTAATTGGCTTTATAATGTGAAGATGGGACTCCATCCATCCATACACATAGAAAAATGACTTTGTGCTTTGAACCCTTCGATCACGGAATCAAGCAAGATAATTTGCCTATCTGTGTTCTCTCAACTGGAATAAAAGTAATAAGGATAATCTGGGATAAGGATAATGTGTCCAAATAAGTAGATCCAAATAGGTAAGCCCAAAAGGTGTGTCCAAATTAGTGTATCTAATAACTGTGTCTATCATTTATGTCCAAAAATGTGAGTCTAATTATTGTGTTTAATAAGTGTGCCTAATTATTGAAGTGTTTCCAATAATTGTGCCTTATAATTTTTGCCGATGTGCCAAAACCTAATATATTAGTTAATTGTTTTTCAAATAAGTGTATCTTATAAAAGTAATATTTTTTTGTGTAATAAGAGAGGGAGACAGAGAAATCTATGGGAAGACAAAATAAAAGAATGGACGGCCTGAAAGAGATTATATGAAAGGCAAAATTACGAAAATAAATGGAGAAAGAAGGTCAACAGATCTTGTGTGGTGCCCCAACGGTTCAACTGATTTAGGGGTAGGTAAAGGTGATGGTGAAGATACAATGATCCCAGGCTAGTGTACCTAATAAGATTTCAGGTTAGTCTGTGTACTAATTGTGTCCCGATAAAAGGGCCCAGGCTAGTGTACCTAATAAGATTTCAGGTTAGTCTGTGTACTAATTGTGTCCCGATAAATGGGCCCAGGCTAGTGTACCTAATAAGATTTCAGATTAGTCTGTGTACTAATTCTGTCCCGATAAATGATCCCAGGCTAGTGTACCTAATAAGGTGTCTAATAAGTCTGTGTAATAATGTGTCTCGATAAATGGTCCAAAATAATTGGGTCTATTTGGTGTGTCTGATTAGGTGTGTCTAACGAGAGTGTTCTGTTAGTGTGTCTAAAAGTATGTTTAAAAAGCTCCTTACACGGATGTCAATCTTAACATTTTCATTTTTCTCGATATTGACCCACTATTGAGCTGAGTGACAAAATTCATTGATAATTACTTTCGTAATTGACCTTTCTTGACCTATTTCAAGAGACTTGCTTACAAAGTAGTGGATATAGAAAGCACACTTCGCACATCAAGAAATGCAGACCTACCAATCTAGAAAGAGACAAGTTTGAAGTGAGAATAAGGGGGGGGGAAAGGGTGGGGATTAGATCTCCTTATAGACCAGCAAATTGAAAACTGCCGGTTTATTTTGTGCCTCGTTGCCTCTCCTAAACGGCCATTTATTCCTCGGCATGACGCATAGATGGGAATAAATGAGGAGGAGGGGGGGGAGCTGAACTATCGTTTGATAAGTACATGCAGGCTGACGGTTTGCCCTCCCTAACGATCTGTCAACACGGCCGGGCTTAGGGGGGCCATTTATTAGCGACCAAACTGGCCACTCGTCAGGAGAAGGTCTCCAAGTTGACAATACAGGAGACACAAGTGCTTCGATTTGGGGGGGGGGGGGAAGAAACCCGAAACCGGATGTTCCAACCAAATCCCGATCCGGTGAGGTGGGGGAGGGGAGGTCCGTTTACTTCTTGTATCAACGCTGTTTTTTTTTCCTTACGACAAGTACCTACGTCTTTCGTATGCCTAGATCAGTGATTCCCAAAGTGGTCCACAGGGACCCCCAGGGGTCCACGAGGACTTCCAGGGGGTCCACGAAAGTGAAAAAAAGAATTGGGGGTCCATGACATCCAAATGGGGGTCCACGAGAGTGGATCTCATTCAAGAAGGAATTGAGTTTAATATAAATCTCACATTAATGGAATCACCTATTATATCATACATATATACTTTATTATAGCTAGGCCATTAAATATTTCATGTATTATTGGAATGAAAAACTTATTTTAAATTTTAATACCTCATTTAAATAGCTCAATTTGGTCTAGAGATAACTAATATTTAACATGGCTGAATCTAAATATAAAATAGACGGTGGTGTTAATTTTCATTTTTTTTTCTTCTTTTCTCGTCGAACTTATATTGTTTATGTGTCTTTTATTTAACATTTTATGTAATGATACCATGAATGCGCCTAAGCTGGAGGATCGTCGGAGACAAAGCCACCCTGATAAGATTTGAAAAACAATTGAACACTCCATGATAAAGTTGAGAAAAGATCTACAATTGACAAAATATTTGCTTTTCAAATTTTAAGGAAAATATAATGGTTTGCTGTGTCTTAAAATATCTTGCAAAATTATGAAAATGACATACAATTAGCGAAAAAAAATGAATGATTTAGCCAGCCGCTGAAGTTTTTATGGGGTAAGGGGCGATATTGATGCGACTGCCCGCTCACGACCCCACCATATCGGCAACATATAGAGGGGGGGGGCGAAATCATCTAAAAATATGTAGAAATATAAAATAATTAGTATATATTATTAACATAAGTAATAAATTCATATACCAATTGTGTGAATTCTATACTAAAATTCGTCAGCTTTCGAGTTGGGGGGGCGGTCCTATTTTGGGTTGGGGGCGGACGAATTTTAGTATAGAATTCACACAATTGGTATATGAAATATGAATTGGCGTTTTTTGGCGTCGGGGCTTCGCCCCGAAATCTACTGATGAATAATGAGCTGTAGATGTCAGGAGAATGCATTACTGCATTGAAGTATGCAAGAAAACGCTTTTGGCGTCGGGGCTTCGCCCCGAAATCTACTGATAAATAATGAGGTGTAGGCCTATATGTCAGGATAATTCGTTTCTGCAGTGACGAATGCAAGAAAACGCAAACAACATATTTCTGCAAACAATATATTTCTCTATACAGCTGGTCGAGTCAACCCTGTCTGGTAATTATTATTTTTTTTATTCAAATTATTATGGCTCAAGAAATCCACGAAAAAAAGCTCTTTGTGAAACTTTTTACTAAACAACAAATCTCCATGAAAAATAATACCCGCAGCAATGGAAGTCGAGCTTGCAAACCTTTAAAAAAAAAAAAGTTTCCAATGTGTTTTGTGATAGTAAACGATACATGTTAACTGTTACATGAAGGGTTTAAATTTCAATTTCGTTAATAATTTTTTTTTTGTAAAAAATAATGAATTTAACTTAAAAAATAGTTTTAAATGACTTTTTCAATCCTCATGTCACTGGTTGAAAATTATTTAAACAAAATGTTTAATTTGAAATTGATGAATTTT
>JADKLZ010000687.1:31907698-31932312 GCA_021533235.1 Biomphalaria straminea | reverse complement strand
CAAATGTCTTTCTACTAATGTTACAATTAGGTTTCTAAGTCTAGTAGATCCAAATGTTTTGAGACTGACCTATTCGTTAAATTTTTACGATACGAAGTGCTCTCCTTTTAACCAGTCAAACACGTCAATTACAAACTGTTTGCTCGATACAAATTATTTTTACTTCGATCTCACAACTTTTGTTTGCTCTAGACTTTCTTAGTGCACTGTAAGAAGTGTTTATTGTTTAAATCAATAGAAGTGTTTTGAATAGTATTATTATTTGCTGTGCTCCCAGGATCCATATTTCTTCTCCGTTTGGGAGTATAAAAAGAGTATAAAAATATTTTGTTTGTTGTCCAGAAACACAACGCCCATTCTAGTATGCGTGTTGACCTAGTCTATGTTTAAATACACGTGCTAAAGTACATTCAGGGAAAGAAATGGTCAATATCAATAGCAGTCGGGTTTCAAACTTTTATATAGATGGTAACTGGCATTTAACATTTGTAAAACAATGAGCTGCTGTGTGAGTTATAAATAGATCAAATTATGACGTAGAGTATAGAAAAATTATCAATTATGAAAGATTTGGTTTGTGAAGGATGAGTTTAATATGGAACCTAGGAGTACATGTACAGGATGAATGCTTAGGGAAAAAAGGGGAATGGTATAGCAACAGTAATAATCTTAAGCGAGATACCGAAAGCAACCTGTAGTACTATGACCATGGAAGTTACACTTCTAAATAATACTAAATTAACGTTAAATATGGATAGAGGTAGGGAGGGAGGGGAATATACCTTGGCTACGAAATTTGTCCTTGGAAAAAGAGGGAAGTGCACTGGGGATTTTCTCGCGCCAGAGGAGACTTCCAGCTGTTGAAAAACCAAATTACTGTCAACAAAACTCAAAATGTTCGGCTTTGATTCCAATTAGTATTGACAAGCACTTAGAGTGAGCATAAAGTTTTGCATTGATAGCGATAAACTCAGTCAGATCTGTTTCAACAGAGGTGGAAAATATAAATACTCATCGATCTGAAGTCCATTTCGATCGATTAACCTTTGATTTGATTTAAATTAAAAACCCATTGGGATTTTTTTAGAGAGTAACTATTTCCTTTCAATATTTAAAGTATAGCAATTAATATATTGAGAAAATAAAACGATGTAATAATTGTAAATATATGATGTAAAGATATAATGTAATAATATGATTTAATAATGTGATGTAACTATGTAATAATAGGATGTAATGATATGATATAATGATTTTAACATTGTGATTATGTAAAACGTGCACCTGTAAATGCTGCTAGTAAGATCACAGACAGCAAACAAACCTCAATTGGACACCTATTTGAACTAAACAATACTAAGAAAACTGTACAGATTTTAAGCATAAAAAATAGAGGAGAGCACCTGGCTGCATGCGGCGTCGGAAAGAGACAGCTGGAGGTCACTCACAAAGGCCGCGGGATACACATTTGAGACCAAAAGAAAATCTGCCGCCGAGGACAAACGCAGACGACGAAAAGAAAATCTAAACCGACCACCTGCGGACAATGGTTTTGCTTGCCCTGGATGTGGCAAAATATGTAGGTCACAGCTGGGACTGCACAGCCACGGGAAACACTGTATTCCTCACTAATCTTCGGACTCGAAGACAAGCCTATTATTATTATTATGTAAAACGTAATGTATAATGATATAAACGTATAATATAATGATATAATGATGCCCTGTAATAATAATAATAATAATCTTAAATCTTTATTATCCTTGAGGAAATTTGTTTTATGATTGTGCATTACAAAAAAAACAATACACGTTTAGAGCAAACATTTGTACAATAGCACACAAAATATACGATCCTACTTCAGTTTCTCTCACTACATGCAACATTTACAACAGTCAGTAACATTTTGATCAACGATTTCATTGCCGAAGTAACAAAAGAGTTCTTATATCTATTTGTATTTGTGATCGGTGTCTTACATATTTATCATAAGAAAGTGTTAAAATAATGAAGAGGCTATTTTTTTATGCTTAAAATCTGTACAGCTTTCTTAGCATTGTTTAGTTCAAATAGGTGTCCAAGTGAGGTTTGTTTGTTGTCTGTGATCTTACTAGCAGCTTTTACAATTTTATTTTTTTTTTAAATATTTTTTATGTCCAGATTGCCATACCAAGCAATGATGTTGAAACTCAAAATACTGCAGAAGTGAGCATGGTCAAACATGGTCAAACATTTACAGTGCTTGTTCGATAACATTGAAGGATAACATCTTTAGAAAACTTTTTTTTCTAATATAATTTATGTTTTCAATAAAATTTAATTAGTCGGCTAACACAGATCCAAGGTAATTAAAACTTTGAACTATTTCTTTGCTCTCCCCAGCTACTGAAACAATATCATTCTCTTTCATTTCCTTTCGGGAGTCGATAATCATTTCTTTGTTTCTTCATTTTTAGCGGCCCCCGAATTGGGAAAAGACGCTTTTAGTTTTGTGTGGCCTGTCTGTCCGTCTGTCTGTCTGTCTGTCCGTCTGTCTGTCTGTCTGTCTGTCTTTCCGTCCGTCCGTCCCGTTTAGTGCTCAGAAAGTAGAAGAGAAAATGAAAATCTGACATCACGATAATATAGATCATTCAAAGTCCTGATGCAACGGCTACTTTTTTTTCTAAAAGCTCAAAATCTAATTTTAAAAAATCATTTATGCAAGCAGTTTTTTATAGAGAAAAACCTAATTAGTATGCATTATAAATCAAACCTAATTTAAGACAATTAATAATATTATAAATTTCATTTAATGTCAAATTTATTTAATAATAATGATACAAATAATAATAATAATAAAACTGCATGCCTCCAACAACGAACTAGTTACCTTCGTACGGAAATACGACTCCGATGCAACCCCCCTGATCCTACACACTGTAGATGTTAATCTCGGCCTGGACGACGTAGGCCATGAGATTCGCCAATGGGAAGAAAAAACACTCCATGGGAAATTCCCGGCTTTATTACATGGGGACAACATCGACAAGGCTGCTTCCTTAGCATGGCTCAAGGCAGGCCATCTCTATCCTGAAACAGAAGGCTTTGTTACAGCTATACAAGACAGAGTAATTAGGACAAAACATTACGAAAAGCATATCCTAAAACTCAATGTTGTCGACAAATGCCGAAAATGTGGAAATGCGGGTGAGTCGATTGAACACATTATGGCAGGATGTCCTGCCCTATCGGAATCTGCCTACCTAGGTCGCCATAACCAAGTTGCAAAGCTAATACACCAGCACTTGGCTTTGACGCACAATTTGATCGGGAAGGATACTCCTCCTTATTACAAATACTCACCACAAGAGGTTCTCGAGTCTACTGATCACCTGCTGTACTGGGATAGGCCTATTTTGACCGACAAAACGGTAGATTTTAATCGCCTTGATCTGTTGCTTATCGATAAAAAAGAAAAAGCCGCTGTCATGATTGACATTGCCGTACCACTATCTCATAACTTAAGAAAAACTGAGCTTGAAAAACAGCGAAAGTATGTGAACCTAGGCTTGGAGATTAAGCGTTTATGGAAGTTATCTAAAATAACAATATACCCCATTGTCATATCAACCGAGGGGATAATAACAACTGACCTCACAGATACCTTCAAGGCTCTGGGCATTCCTAGGAACATTCTCGTTGCCTGTCAGAGGGCGGTACTGCTGCAGACCTGCCACATCACCAGAAAATTCCTCAGTGAAAACTGATAAAGGGAATACGATGAATTTTGTCTCCCTTTAACGAAACTCGACCCTGGCTCCGCCAGAGAAAGAATACTCGTTCTTTTCTAACATAATAATCTTTATTGTCCGTAAGGAAATTTGTCTTACAATTTGTGCATTATACGAAGATAAAAGTATTTGCTATCTAAGGAATAAAGTAATTGAATTAGCGAATTATATATATATATATATATATATATATATATATATATATAATATATAAAAGGATAAGTAAGGCGTATGTATGTATGTATGTATGTATGTATGAGCCGAATGGAAATCAAAACCGCTTGACCAATGTTGATAAAACTTGGCAGAAATGTTCCTTGGGTACTAACGTAGGCCGTAGTGTATGTATTGTAGCCCTAAAACAAACGTAAGACCCTTAAAAAAAATAAAGTTGACCAAGTCTATTACAACTATACTATTTTATGGATCTAGGCTTTGTTTAAAATGTTGACATGAGAAAAAAGATCGAAAGGATTTAGATCTAGATCTAGTTTTAAGAAATACACTTTGCACTTATAGGTTTTTACTTTGACGCATGAAAATACAAAATATAGTCTAATGATTTTATTATTTAACAAAATTAAGCTTCAAATTTGTGTTTCAAAAGGCTTTTTACATAAGTTCGTTCTTTATATCAGCAAGCGTAGATATCCTTACGCACATTCGTTCATTAGACATTCACGAAATGTTACACATCGCTCTATTCAGCGAACAGCGAACGTGAAATGAGGTCACGTCCCTAGGTCTAAAACTGTAAGATGATAGAACTTCTCTTCGCAACGATAGTTTTATACTTTAGCACATGAACACACTTATTATAGTCCATTCATTTCATATTTTAATCAAATTAACATTGAAATTTGTTTTTCGAAAGCATTTTTCATGCGTTCGTTCGCGAAGCCGTGTTTAGATATATTCTAATAGTTTCAGTGCTTTTGGACGCCTTCAGGCGAGAGTTTGGAAGAACAAATCGCTCCGCCTACCTACAAAAATAAATGTCTACCAGGCGGTGGTTCTCTCAACCCTTCTATATGGCTCTGAGACATGGACACTATATAGAAAACAGCTAAGACTCCTTGAGCGCTTTCACCAAAGGTGCTTGCGCTCCATCATGGACATACGATGGCAAGACCGCACCACAAACAGCGATGTCCTTGCGAACGCCGGTATAGACAGTATAGAGGGACTTCTTATGATCCGACAGCTACGCTGGGCAGGGCACGTATCCCGTATGGGAGACGAACGTATGCCAAAGGCAGTCTTTTTTGGTGAGCTAAAAGGTCGTCGACGTAACAGAGGCGCCCCACGGAAACGCTTCAAAGACCAACTTAGGCGTCAACTTTCCTTGGCTGACATAGAGGAGAGCGCCTGGCTGCATGCGGCGTCGGAACGAGACAGCTGGAGGTCACTCACAAAGGCTGCAGGATACACATTTGAGACCAAAAGAAAATCTGCTGCCGAGGACAAACGCAGACGACGAAAAGAAAATCTAAACCGACCACCTGCGGACAATGGTTTTGCTTGCCCTGGATGTGGCAAAATATGTAGGTCACAGCTGGGACTGCACAGCCACGGGAAACACTGTATTCCTCACTAATCTTCGGACTCGAAGACAAGCCTATTATTATAATAGTTTCATTCATAGCGTACATCTAATTAAAAAGGTCACGCAATGAACTCTATCCAAGCCAATATTTAACTCTAGATTACTGTATAGTTTAGATTTACATCTAGATCTATATTTAACTCAAGATCTACCTAATTCTTTAACACATGAACATACCGGTACAAAATTAAGTCTATTTATTTCTAATTTTAATCAAATATAGATCTATGTAGGCCTACAAGCAAATGTTTTTATTTGAAAATATGGACTTAAGTCGATCAGCTATTTTAAAAGCTTTATTCATACTATTTTACATTTACGCATTCCTTAACTTATAACATTATTATTTCGTTTAATTGTTTACATAACACTCTCAGCTCTCAGTGATATACAGTTAAAGGCCCGCGGGCCGCGGGTAAAATATGTCTAGTATATATATATATATATATAATAAATCAATTAAATTACATCAGTCGGTCCAGATTCACATCTAACTTAACTTTCACCTACACCTATCCTTTGATCTGCTGGACCGCTAGGGCACTACATAAGATCTGTCAACCTTCTATCTGCATTTTTATCTGTTATTTGTCTTTAATATAAATTCATTCGGATGTTCTTTCTGAAAATATTGAAACCCGCCTGGGTGGATCACTTCGGGGGCCGATTTTAAGTTTGTGTTTTCACACAAACTGTCTTTGTAACCTTGTTTGTTTGCTTTTTTGACATTCAAAAAATTTAAAAAATTGCGATTACATTATGTTTCACTATCGTTTATTTCTCTTAAATAAAGAGTTACGTCCGCGTTGTCAGAGCAAGGCAAGAAGAGCCACACGACGTTTGCGAACTTTGTAACGGAACAAAATGGACCCTACCTGCTCGAAGATATTGGTATAATGTACCACAATGATGATGTCACAACCACTTGAAGTGTTCTTGAATTAACGATACGTGTGTGAGATATTGTGATGTAAACCGTTAGTCTCTAAAGTCTCAGTGTAATTTAATTTAATAATGGAATGATTCGATGATGCAATGTAATAGTCTGGCATAATTTGATCACGTGATTCAACACCAGGACTAATTAAACTTAAGACAATTTTTTTTTCTTTCTTTGGAAACGCTAATATACTTTATTCCACACTCCTTATAACAAACAAACTTTTGGGACCTCGCCATCGCTAAACATTTTTTTGTGGTAAACTCTTATTAATATTCTGACTTGGCTTTACCACTGAATATATTTTAGTCTTTCGTCTTTTTTTTTTAACTTCATTGTCTTTTACAGCTTGCATTTTGGAGGCACTAGTTTCCGGAAGCTAATCCCGAGGGAGGACCGCTCCAACAGAATTCGCTAAACCGCAAGCGACAAGTCCGTGATCGATAGATAGTCCGCCATCTTTGTTAGTGGTGGTGGATGGAATAAAGAGGAGGGGGGGGGGCTACTTTCTGTTTCGAAATAATAAGCTCATAGCCACTAACGATGTGGACACTTCAAGAGAAGGGGGGCGAGTAGGTGGGAGGCTAACTGTGCCAGAGGTCAGCTTAACAGAGCTGGTCAGTGACTCGTTTAAGAGTTTACTGATGGTCACTTACCCACGCGGTACCTAGAGCAAAAAAAAAAATGTTTTTGGGTCATCTCAGTTGTTTAGTTGGTGTTCTTTCCTTCCGTTAGTGACCTCCTCCTTTGGTGGACTTCAGCGAGCTCTCGTTATGGCCACAACATTGAAATGTAAATTGTGTCTGTCTGAAAAAATTCCAGACTGATAGGTTGAGAGAGAGAGAGAGAGAGAAAATAAGATAAGGAGAAAGAGAGAAAGAAAGAGAAAGAAAAAATGCGAACGAGAGAAAAGAATGGAATAGCAGAGGATAAGACCAGACTTTAGGGTGTTAGTATGTACAGAAACTCCATCTATCTATCTATCTATCTAATCTATCTATCTATCTATCTATCTATCTATCTATCTATCTATCTATCTATCTATCTATCTATCTATCTATCTATCTATCTGTCTGTCTGTCTGTCTGTCTGTAGATCTGTATGTCTGTCTCTATCTCTGTCTCTGTCTATCTATCTATCTATCTATCTATCTATCTATCTATCTATCTATCTATATCTATCTATCTATCTATCTATCTATATCTATCTATCTATCTATGTATCTGCATGTCTGTCTTCCTGTCTGTTTGTCTATCTATCTATCTATCTATCTATCTATCTATCTATCTGCATGTCTGTCTAACTGTCTGTCTGTCTGTCTGTTTGTCTGTCTGTCTATCTATCTATCTATTTATATGTCTTTCTATCTACATCAACTGGTCCAGAAAAGTGATTGGACCATATTGCACTGAGCATTCTTTAATCATGAAAGTTACGTTACACAACAACAAAATTAAATACTAATATAAATTAATACAAAATTAAATACTTGTATACAGTAATACAAAATTAAATACTAATATTTTCTACAGTAACGATTTATTATTGTTAGTTATCTATTAAAAATGAACTACATTATTGATTCAAAATAATTAATGCAATTTCACTCAATATATGCATAAATGAGGTTTTAAAATGTATGTGAATGTTGTTCGAATTTTTCATCAATATTGTTTTTGTTCAGTAATTACGCTGATTTTGTCAATTTTAATCAAACTGAATTTCCATTAGATTGGATCAATAAAAATTATCTTATCTTATATAAAAAAAAAGTATTTTTATAAATTTTAAGTAACACAATACCTCTATTCAAGTCAGAACTTCATGGAACCTTCGAGAACCTGGAGTGTAACGCAAATCTCAAAAAACGGATCAAACGATTTTTCTAAAAAAATTAAAAGTTAAGAAAAGAATTACTAGATCGTTGGCTGCTTGGGGGAAAGTTTAGTTTGACCGTTAGCATTGTTTAAAGTACGGTAGTAAATAAATAAATGTCAATTTGTCTTGAGAGAGAACTAGACTCTCTTTTTGTATTTACCTCTTTTTTCTCTCTTTTTCGCTTTCTTTGTTTCTTTCTCATTCTTTGTCTCTATCTCTCTTTTCTTTCATTCTCCTTTTTTCTTTCGTTCTTTTCGTCTCTCTTTCTCTTTACAATTCTCTTTTTCTTATTTATTTATTTCTCTATATCTCCCTGTTTCTCTTTTTCGACTCTCTTCCTGCCTCACTCTCTCTCTCTCTCTCTCTCTCTCTCTCTCAAGTCATCACATTTACGTGAATGCGCATGCGTGTGTGTTTATGACTTACTTCCCTTGCGTTCCTCTATTCTCCATGGTACTGAAGTACATTCTACTGTGACAGAATATTACCCTAACTCTGCCAAAGGGATGTAATAATTATCTGCCCCTTAGCGGGGGGGGGATGAAAGGGAGAGAACTATGTATGATACAAAAAATGTTTATTACATTCTCTCCCTGTAGGTCACGTGTATAAAATCCACAAGGTGTCGCTCTACACAATTAGTGAAGTGCCAGAGGGAGTCTCAAACTCGGTATAACAAAGTTATGACCCGAATAAAGAGTTACGACTTTCTTGTGCTACGTTTAAACACCACATCTATATATGTTATGGCACGTGTTTATTGGTCATTGGAGAATCAAGGATTAGTACTCGTTGCCTCTGTTGGTCAAGCGATGTAGGTCAATGAAACTAGACCTGATTGCCGGATGGTCGTTTTTTTTTTATTTTTATTTTATCCCCCCTGACACAGACAATTGGACCTAACAGTAAAAAACAATTAGCTCGTGGAGAGAGGTTGAAAATACATTATATATACGTGCTTAAATATGACCCTTGGATCGATAGACAGTCACGTATCTAGGCTACGCTTGTTGTTAATAGCAACGGAAGTAGTTCCGTGACATGAAAACCCCGAAAAAAATAATATAATTCCAGTTGGGCTAAATTTGTTAAGGTAGACAATTAAAACTAAAAGATAAATTTGATTATCATTCTCCAAGTTTGTCCTCATTTTTTTCAGATCTAAACTTAGATTTAAAAGATTATTTTAAAAGGGGAGACAAGAGGAATCTGGTCAGTTGTACATTTTTGCTTTATACGTTCATTCCATTATTGTCACTGTGTAATTATTCGTTCACTTTATTTATATTGGGACATAATTATTAGAGATTTTATCAATTACAGGAAAACTATAAAGAGTTATCTTTTTTTTGTGTATAGGGTGTACATGATACAGGAAGTGTTCATAAGCTTATATTCCATTGTAATGGACTCATTCACCAAATGTAAATAAACACATTTAGCGAAGTCATGATATCAATAAAATAGTTGAAATTAAATATCCCTTACATATTGCGTAATTTGTTTAGAACATATAGAGAAAATGTGTTTGTTTTTTTACGTTTAGTGAATGAGGCCCATTATCTGTAAATTTTTGTGCATCTTTAGTATCGCAATATTACATTTTTATAAGCCCAATGTCTTCTGTATGTAGTTGGCAAAATAACAATGTTCCACACAGCGCCCATGACAATACTTAGCTTATGGTGAAAATCGCTATGTGCTTCATTGAAACAGGTTTCTTGTTTCTCTAAGGATCTGGGACTTATTTCAATAAATATAATATGTTGAAATATTTAAACTACATTCAGGCCTAGCTGCCAATTTTCAGCTTCGATTATCTTAGTCTGTTGATGCGTTGGGAACAACACATGATCCGCTGAACGAATTTCTCCTCTCCTCTCTATCTGTTGCCTTTTCTAGAATCTATTTCAATCACATGCCTAGCCTTTCTTTAATGTTGTCTTCCCCTTGCTTTCTCTGACACTTTTTTTTAAATATAAACTGCTTCTCCCAAAAAGGTTTAATTATCTTTTGCTTAACTCAGTGGAGTAGCGAGAGGTCCAAATATGAAAATCCCCCTTAATGAGGGTCCGAAATTTGTTTTTACATTACGTCATTATCTCTTGTCATGATATCGAATGTCAAAATGCAAGGGCCGCCAAAATCTCTAGCTACGCCACTGGTTTGACTATATCTTCTGTTTCACTAGATATATCTTCTGTTTAACCATATCTTCTGTTCAACTAGATATATCTTCTGTTTAACAATATCTTCTGTTCAGCTAGGTATATCTTCTGTTTAACCATATCTTCTGTTCAGCTAGATATTTCTTCTGTTTAACTATATCTTCAGTTCAGCTAGATATATCTTCTGTTTAACCATATCTTCTGTTCAGCTAGATATATCTTCTGTTTAGCCATATCTTCTGTTCAGCTAGATATATCTTCTGTTCAACTAATTCTTCTGTTTAACCATATCTTCTGTTCAGCTAGATATATCTTCTGTTCAACTAAATCTTCTGTTTAACTATATCTTCTGTTCGGCTAGATATATCTTCTGCTTAACTAAATCTTCTGTTTAACTATATCTTCTGTTCGGCTAGATATATCTTCTGTTTAACTAAATCTTCTGTTTAACTATATCTTCTGTTCTTCTAGATATATCTTCTGTATAACTATACCTATCTTCAGTTCAACTAGATATAATATATCTTCTGTTCAACTATACCTATATTCTCCTTTTAAGTAGCCTAGCCTGTGGTCCTCTGACCCTATTGAAACCGATTCTTCTAGTGGAAAGACTCCATCTCATGAATCCTGCAGAAGAAAACTGGTGTCTGAGTACTTGTCCTTCTGACATGCTGCATCACTCTATCAATACTTGATAGGGCAATCATCGTACGGTGATTGATCAGATCCGGCACGAGGTTTGATGACGTCATAATTTGATCCAGAGCGACTGGGCAAGAGGCCTAGTGCTAATCCGTCACGTCATTTTGGGAGCGTCCTGACTTCCGGTATATGGAGACTAATTAGTTTCCATAAAATTGTGGACATAACAAAAAAAAAATTAAGAAAACATATTCTAATCTGTTTACATACTTTGTGATAGCTATTTCAACATAGCATCTTTAACTATTTCTTTTGGTCCATTTATTATTTAGTTTTAATTTTGGATCATTTTTTATTTAAGTTTCCGTCAACAATTATCTCCCCTTGCACTATCCAAATTTCTGTGTAGAAACTCGAAGGTACGAGAAGTCAAAGTGTGAAAAACTTTATTTTTACATTTCTGTGGCAACGACTGAACAGTTTCATGATATCGTTCCCACATCTCTCCATTTCTTTTTTTTTTTCAGACTTGGGCGTTCTTTCAAAGTCGAATGCTAGTCCAACCCTCCAGCAGAATGTCAGATATCACTGATGACAGGATTTGAACTCGGGATCTTCGACGATAATCGGAAGAACTGACCACGCGGCAGCCATTTATAAACAATGTGTTTCTTTAATTAACTTTAATATTCTAGTCTAAAATAAAAATAATGTCTATAGCGACAAATTATGTCTACGGCAATAGGAAAAGTCGTTATGACTATTTTATCTTCTATATTACTAATTTTAGTAATTTTGTTTCTCTTGTACTCTACCTTTCGTGTTACTCTTGCACAGTAGTTAATGTACTTTTATTTAAGAAACTGATTGTAATTGAAATTAAAGTTATGAAGTTAATATACTACTTGCTTGTTGCATCTAGAAGCTCTGCTCTAAAAAGTACCGAAGCGCAGTGGCGTAGCTGGGAGGGGAGGAGGGGGAGAATTAGAAAATCCCCCGGGCTCCAACTTAAGGTGGGGGGGGGGGGGACCCACACTAGTGTTTTTCACATTGAAAATTAAATATTACGCAAAATGCAGGTCAAAAGAGATCAATCCCTCCGAACCCCAAACGATGGAAAATTCCTAGCTACACCCCTGCCGAAGCGATCACGAACTATTTCTCTGTCTCTCTCTCTCTCTCTCTCTTTCTCTCTCACTCTCTGACACAGACATTAAACGTACAACGTAAAGGCGAGAGCGCTTTAGTTTTATGTAGACATCTAAAAACAAGATTCATACGATCAATTCGATAGTAAAATGTTTATCGTAAATGATAAATAAAACGGAACAGATTTTTATGTATACTGCAATCAATGGCGCGTGCTGTGATGGCGAAGGTCATTGAATGTCTCTCTCCAAAACTTCAGAACCAACCAATGACATTGAAGACTGCAAAGGGAAGTAAGTGTGGTATCTCGTAACAGAATGACCTGGGGAGGGGAGGGGGGTTTCCAAGCTGCACGTCACCAGGGCAAAAATAAACCCCGTTATTAAAGGGCTAGATTTTTGGCCGGGCGAAAATAGTGGGGTGCCTACATGGGCGTATTTATCAACATCCATCAGGGCTAGATGACAGGATGACCGGTTGGAATGGAAGAAGTAAATTATTGGTTTGTGAGCTTCTGTAGTCAATGAGCTTTTAGATGGGTCTGTGTATGTTTGTGTGTGTGTTTAATTAGTCTTCTTTGATTCGCTTTGATTCGCTAGATAGATAAATTGATTGATTGATAGAAAGATAGATATATAGATAGATAGATAGATAGATAGATATTGATTGATTTATTGATTGATTTATTGATTGATTTATTGATTGATAATAGATAGAGATTGATTAGATAGATAGATAGATAGAGAGAGAGAGAGAGAGATCTTATCTTATATAATACAGACGTTACTTCAAAAAAGAAGATGATTACGTCCTACGCGTCATGCATTCAGTCATGCATATTTACCAGTGACTTAAATTCTGCCAAGTCACTGGTTTTCCTGGCTAGATTGATTGATAGATAGAGGTTGATTGATTGATTAGAAAGAAAGAAAGAAAGAAAAATAGATAGATAGATAGATAGATAGATAGATAGATAGATAGATAGATAGATAGATAGATAGATAGATAGATAGATAGATAGATAGATAGATAGATAGATATGATTTACTTCTGAAGATTTTTCATTTCGTTTATTTTCTGATGAACGTATTTAAAAAGCCAAGGAGAAGACAATTTTATCGTTTTTAAGGCGGATGTCGCTTCCGTTTCCGCCACTTTCTGTTTGAGACAAGTTCTCGTGACTAGAGGATTTAGCACCTTCTGTCAGGGGACTTAGACGTAATGACGTCATCTGGGATCAAGCAGCCTACCAACACTGGAGCCCGGAAGCTGAATGATCATCAAGTTCAGATTTATAGTCTGAAGTAAACCACTCAACAAATTTTGAGAAAAAGAAAAGGCGATGGGGAAAAAAGGCAGATTTTTTTTTAAAGTTTAGCTGTTAAAAAAAAAAAATTTGTTAAAGTTAAAGTTCTTCTTTCAGACTTTGCTATCTATAGAGCAGATGTTGTAAAGAACATAGCACGATGACCAACCGCCTTTAAATTTCCTCAACTAATGTCAGGTACTCATTAGAGCTGATAGACTCAGAGGCACTCAAATATCCCGAAATTAAAAAGTCTTCATCAGGATTCAAACCCGGGACTCCCAATTCGAAAGCTTTGCCACTCAGGCATCGCGCCTTCTGTTGTTAACAGTGGCGTAGCTAGGGTGGGGGAGGAGGGGGGAGAATTTGAAAATCCCCCCGGGCCCCCACATGAGGGGGGGGGCCCCAGAGGAGTGTTTTTTACATTAAAAATATTAAATATTACGCACAATGCTGGGGCCCCAAAGAGGTCAAGTCCCCCGAGCCCCCAAACGATGAAAAATTCCTAGCTACGCCCCTGGTTGTTAAGAGTAAAGTTAATCTCAGACAAGATATTGTGAAGTAATAGTTTAAATGCAGATATTTTTTAAATGTATTTTCAATTTGGAATAGTTAAATAACGTTGGATGGAAGAAAGATATAGATCTGATGAATGAATAGGAAAGTCCGTCCTTCTTTTTAACGTAGTTTCTTAATCCATTATCCAGGGTCGGCCTTAAGCCGCTGCAACCTATGCGGCCGCAGTGGGCCCCGCGTAAATTCTATGTGTAAATTATTAAATAGAACCATTGTAACAGGATTTTTCAGGAGCTCATAGAAATTGTCGGTGCGTAGATTTGATGTTCTAGCACCAATGGTTATTAAAGTGCACAATTGTGGAACGCACTTCCTTTTTTTGTCGCCTTGCTTGGGGGTTATGAAGTTGTTTTGGTCTTTGAGTAGTGGTTGAGGTTCTTTTGTGTGGTTGTAGATTCGTATGTGTTCCCCTGTTTAGGGGAGTTAGTGTGGAATTGAAGTCTACACTTGATACGTAATACTAGAGAGTAGAGTGTGGTGGTGGATTGTGGGCTTGAAGCGTTACTTGATTGGAAAGCAAGGTGTGAAGTGATTAATTAGCTTATAAACAATTGTATTATGCATTCTGTGATTACCTGGTTATTTATTCATTACTATGTCATCATCAATTAATTCACTTCATTAAACATTTATACTGTTAACATTTCGTTGCTTAGTTTTTGTAAGCACGAAGGTGTCTGTTGAATGTCAGGGGCCCGGGCCTACGAGCTAAGGTCTACAGCATAAACCTGACAGAAATCTACTGTAATTATTAATATCTACTATAAAAAATATCCTGAAAAACAGACAATATTGTCAATTTGGAATTTCAATCTTTATGGAAATCGCAAATCGTACGCGCGATAAATAAGGAGGCATTATCAGATTTCATTTAATAAAACTTGTTTGTTGTAAAATGTTTTACATGTTTCGGATGTTCCTTCAGAGTTGAAGATAGTTACTTCCTAGTCCAAACCTCCCGCAGGACGACGGGGGATGGGAGCGGGCAGGGTTTGAACCCGGAACCATCGATAAATCGAAGCGACAGTCCAGGCTTGCAAACCGCTCGACCAGGCGACCAACTTTTATGTAAAGACTAATTTTTTTACTTTCACTTATAATCTTTATCCCTACCCAGACTGGGCCCCACTCCATCGGTTTCGCAAAGGGCTCCGCAATCGTTAGGGTCAGGGCTTTTTATAAATATGTTCGACGTCACGACCTGTGACGTGTTAACGAGCTTTTGGCCTGACGGGTTGTGACGTCACAGGTCAGTGTCCAGACCTAATAGAACGAGTGGTCTCGGATCTAGCCACTTTTACATATACACATAGAAAAACACAAATGCTATAAGAATTTTATTTTGTTAAAGAAAACAATGTATTTCTTAATGGCAGAAAAAAAAAGAGAGATTTTAAAATAAAATCACATAAGAAGCCAATATCAAATTGTAATTATGTAGCGACACGATTTCGATTCATGAGATATAGCCAGAAAGTTTGTTCTAATTCTTTTTAATAATATTGTCTAGTTATCTTTCTTGGAGTTGCATAATTTGGCAACAGAACGTCACAGTTGACAACACCTGTAAAAGTCAACACAGTTTTAAACATGCATTGATTTCTTTGAAAAGAACGCCATTAAAAAAAGCAATCTTGGTGATAACTTTGAAATTTAGCCTTGTTTTCAGACTGTAATTTAAAATGTAAAAAAAAAAGGCGATCTAGGACGTGGTGACTTAGTGAGTAGCGCGCTTCGATTCCGAAGACTAGGATTCTTACGACGTCCCAGAGTTCGCCCAACTCTAATGGGTAACTGGTATTGGTTGGGGAAGAAACGGAGGTTGATCGTTGTGCTGGCCACATGACACCCTTGTTAACCATCGGCCATAGATACATATTCGCTTAACATCATCTGCCCCCATAAATCGCTAGCTCTGAATAGAGTACCTCTGACTCTAAACTCATAACAAATAATCTTGATTTTAAAAAAAAATTATCAAAGCAACTAAAACTTAACACTAAATAGTCTAGAGTCTAGACTGATTCTAGACAGAGAACATTCTGTATTTAGAGGGCTAACCATTTGTTTAGTGCTGTACAAATAAAAGTTGGCTTTATGTCATGGTGACGTCATCTTGATTAAACCTCGACATGAGTCTTTATTCTGATAGTGTTGGGTTGTCTTTACACGTGCACAGATAGTAAACATTTCCATGTGTTGTTGTTTTTCTTTCTCAATTCTTATTATTAGCTCCAACTTTTCTCATGGGTGGAAGGTGTGGATGGAAGGTGGAGACAAATTAAATAATGTATTTCAAACTCAAATTAACACTTAGTGGTATGGCTGGATGGCTAAGAAGTCAGCGTCGCAATACAAACGCAAATGTCGTGGATTACATCCCCATACTGGTCATTTTTTTTCTGTTTTTTTTTTTTACAATAAAAAATGCAATATTAATGTTTAATTTATGCTGCTTGTTTTCCATTTTCTATCACTTGCGCCTATTGAAAAGTTTTGCAGAAAGTTTCCTAAAGAAATGTCTTTTCAATTCCAAGAAAATTACATTAGCTCTCTAACTCTCCTTTCGATACTTCAATACTTTCAGACTTTCAAAACTGTCAACAGAAATAGGTTTTTTTTTCCGGGTACAGATTTTGCTTTTAAAAACTTTCAAGTCTGTTGCATGATTCTGTTTTTTTTTTACAGTTTTTTTTTTCTTGAAATTAAATTACTCTCCCGGGGAATGAACTGTGTTTACTGTGAAAGCTCTATTTCCCAGTCGTGTTTCAAGACTTATGAAAACATCTTTTTCGATTGTCCCAAAAATTTCAACGCTTTTAGGTTCTCGTCGGCTGACTAATTGCGTTTGTTAAATTGATTTACTCTCGTTATTATTGCGTGACGTTATTTCCGGCAAGTCTCTGGTAGAAAAACATGTCTACACATTGGTGGAGTGGCTTCGAGAGCTAGCCATTCATAAAATATAACATCATTTGATTAATGCAACTCTGAACCGAGGAAATGTTGTTTCGGGGTGTTGTTGTTTTTTCTTTGCTTACCCGGCATATTTCTGCTTGTATCGATTCACTGCGGTGTTCCTATCAGTTTCATTGTCGGAGCAGAAATAACAACTAGCACAATAATGGGGTATCGAAGGTTCTTGCACTGGTGTTAACAGTGTGGTCATTGTCGCGTCGGGGGAAATTTGCACGCTCTTTTTTTAACCCCATCGCACATCTGAAAATGAAAAAAAGGAACTACAATGATCGATCAGATACCCGCTAAGCTGCGGTAGCGGTTAATCAGCTGCTAATCAGGTAGTCTGCTCTGATGAATGGCGATGTTCATGTTTTGAGAGTCTTTAGAGTAGCTACCCATGGTGTGTAGCTCTGATCCGCGATGGTCTGTTGAAAATGTAATAACACTATGTAATCATCCATTGTTGTACGTTTCCACGAGATGGACTGAGTGAGAATCGGTAGGTTGCCATCTAGCTGGATACATTGCTATTGAGAGCAGCAAATGAGGGGAATGCAATAGTTTCTAAAGCGCAATCCCCCCTATATAGAAGACTCTACATAAAAGATTGTCTGGAAGCCTGGACAGTTCAACTTTTCACGTGACTACGCAGTCGCCGTTGCAAATCTGAGACGCGTTCATAGTTACACACGTATGTAATGGTTGACAATATTTTATAAATAAGGAACTTATGGCCACCTTTTGTTGTCCTTCTTGTGCCTTGTTGTTACCTGACTGATCGTGTGTTTAACTATCAATGAAAGTGTAACTTTCAACAGTAGCTCTAGTGGCTACCGTTGTTTCTGTGTGAAAGTAGACTTAATGGAAACTCCTATGTACAAAGACAAAACACATTCGAAAAATGCAATTCTTTTTTACAATACCTCTATTCAACTTGTATCTTCCTTGGGGGTGGGTGGGAAGACGCGATTCTCTAAAACGGCTCTAACGATTTTCCTTGAAATTTAACAGTTTCTGTAGATCGTTGAGAAAACAATTACTAGCTCATTAGCCACCCTCTAGTTTGACCATTATATGTTTTCAAAGTAAAAAAATAAAAAAAAATTCATTTAAATTTGGCTAGAGAACTAGGTCTAGATCTGGTTCCAAAATCGGATTGGAAAGGACTTTCGCGTTCTGAGAGGACTATCGCGCTCGTGAATTTCCGAATTTTTAATACACGATGATTGTCACGTGACAGTTTTTTTTTCCGTTTTTTTAACCAATATGATCACGTGACTAAATGTTTTTTTACGATTGGTGAATGAGGTCCATTAGACTTCTATGTACTTCTCGATGACGACAGATGACCTCGTACAAGCTTTATTGATTCAAGAGTTGAAAAAAATGAATGTTCAGGAACATTTTGCGCATAGTCTTCTAAGTCTAGATCTAAAGTGTAGTAGATCGATATATTCACTTAACTATATTCATTCTCGCGGAGAAGTGGGGGGGGGGGGGGTAAAAGATGTTCCCTTGTTTTTGTTTTTAAATCTAACTTTCATTAGTTATTAAGAGAAAAACGATCACTCTAGCATCTGTATAAAGGAGATGTTGTTATAAAATGTATTGTCAATGTTTTTCATGTCTCTTGTTCATTAGTACATTCATGACTGTAGACTTGATTTCGTTAACACTGAGACCAAAACCAAAACGTCTAGTGATGCAAGAATGAACTATTCCTTCTAAAATGTTTGAATTGCTTGATTTATTCATAAAGAAAACAACTTAAAAAATAATTAAAACGTTTTAATGATAATATACTCAATGATGCTTTGAAAGTAAAGAGTCAAATACAGGGTACCTAGAAAAAAAATTCAATTTTCAGAAGTTTCTTGTACTAGCTAGTGATTTGATTACAATTAATAGCATCTTTCTTCTGGAATGTTCTAATTGCGCCATCCTTTATCTATTGCATACTTTTTATTCAAAGAAAAATAAAGAGTTTAAGCTTGACTTCGATATTCCTACTTGTACGAGGTCATCTGTCGTCATCGAGAAGTACATAGAAGTCTAATGGACCTCATTTCACCAATCGTAAACAAACAACATTTAGTCACGTGATCATATTGGTAAAACAACGAAAAAAAAACTGTCACGTGACAGTCATCGTGTATTAAAAATTAGATCGTAAATTCTAGAGAAGAGATAGAGCATCACGTGGCTAAATGTTGTTTGTTTACGATTGGTGAATTTATAAAGCGCTGGTTGTAAGTGTGTATGTGTTTCGTGTGTGAATGTTGTTCTTATGTTGTTATTGTTACAGTTGTTACGCTGAGGTGGTCAATGATAGTCAAACTGAATTTCCATATGATTGGACCATTACAAATTATCTTATCATATCTTCAATATCTTGGAAACAAAACAAAAAAAAAAAAAGACAATTAACGCTAGTGATAAAAAAAAAAAAAGATAAAGTCACCATAACCAGAAGTCAAAGTGTTGAGAACGCACTTTTCTTCTAATTAAATTGAAGAGTTCCGTATCGCAGAATGTAAACGAACTTTATTTTGAAACCTGTATTAATAATGTCATCTCATCTTTACTGTATTAAGAATGTACTGGGCATAAATGGGCGTAGCCTGATTCTCAACAGTTATTGTGCCCTAGGTTAGCCTACTTCTACTAAAGGGCATACAACGTTTTGAGATCTACTGATCCAAACCAACTTAGCATCAGCTGTCAACTCAGTCTGGGGAGTTCCTTGTGCTGTTATAACTTTTTTTTATTCCGTCAGACTCGATCCAATAAATATAAATATATCTAGCCCTTGACTTGAGCAAATGTCAGAGATGATAGATGTCATCAACAAGTCTGCTGTAGATGTCAGATGTTTATCTGATGACAAACGTTTATGTACGTGTCTGGGCATTTCGATTGGGCACTTATACTTGAAGACTTTTTGTTTCGTTTGTACTGCTCCGATTCTGAGTTTTTATAAATCTTTGACGCTCTTGTGTCAGCTTCCTGTTGCGAATAATAGTAGCCTACAAAGTAATCTGAAATCAATAGTTTTGTAGCGAACCTTTTAGAAAGTTGTTGTCATTTGTTCAGTGGCGAACCAACCATGGCGCGAAGGGGTTCAATGCTCCCCAACTCATGACCAATAGGAGTCCAAGAATTTAAATTCATTAACTTCGGACACAATGTTTAGCATTCCAGGTGTAGATAGGATCTCTCCTTTGAGCAAGAAAAAAATTAAAAGTCTACACATAGAATGCATTTGTTTAGCAGGATGGGAAAAAAAATGCGACTTTTAGTACCTAAATAAGTAACACATCTGTCGATAAAATTGATAGTTAATGATAAATAATGATTAGGCTTAGAACTCTTTTTACGCAATGTTTAATATTTGTTATTTGTAATGGACCTCATTCACCAATTGTAAATAAACACATTTAGCCACGTCATAAGATTGATAAAATAATGAAAATTACGTTTCACCTGACATCCTTACGTACTGCGTAATTTGTATAGAACATATAGAGAAAATGTTGTTTGTTTACGTTTGGTGAATGAGGTCCATTGTTTAAAATAAATGTTAAGTTATGTAATGAGAAAAATAACATGATATACATTATTATACAACACCCGAACGTCGTTTAGTACTTCAAAGAAAACCAACAAGAATTGAGTGTAAGGACACTATTTTTAGGCCTCACCCTCCTCCTATCCCTTGATGAACCGTTGGAGCACCACACATAATCTGTCGACCATCTCTCTCCTTTTCTCTCAGTCTTTCGCCGTAGATAGATATCATAGATCATAGAATTTCTATCAATGGCAGGCCCGTCCATTCTTTGGTGGTGTCTTCCAATCGCTTTTTCTGGCGGTGACTCTTCTTCTTCTTCTTCCTGGTACTGTTCCCTGAAGGAAGGTCTTTGCAAGCCCTGAGCATATTGTGATATGGCCATTTAGTTTTAGTTTGCGTTGGGGGGTTGACAGTGGTCAGCAGGTCATCGTAGGATTCCAATGACAACTATTACTTGTAAAAGATGGTAACTAGTCCCATCCATTTGTATGTCTTGTTTTAAATGTGGTCATATACACAGGAAGACTCATTTTTTTATTACAATCACCCATTTAGCTTTTATGGGGATGGTTTGGTATTATATTCTTGAACCCAATTATCTTGTTACGTACCTTCATTTGAATGCCCATGTCAAGGAGCGCAGTTCGAAACCCTGTATCAGTATGTTAGATCAGACACGCTGTCTCTCCAAGTGCCATTAAAGCACTGACTTTTTTTTAACAAACCAAATTTGAACAGGAAAGGCAAAATTTCTTGAATGAAAAGTCCAAACGTTTTAATTCGTGCAATATTTTATTTGCGTTGCATGAATCTTGTGATTTGATTTCCAGTACAAAAATTACGCCAACTCAATTAGTGTTGTTCATTGATCTGGCCATGTTGAGACTCTGATAATTACATTTTACAGGAAGAGCTCTCGAATACTCGGATATAATCAATCTGTGTGACACTCTGAACTTTGTTGCGCGGGCCACACATCGTGGGCCCTTAAAATGATTTGAAAAAGAGGGTTTAAGGAAACGGGGGCCCCCATTTGGTGAATGAGTTCCAGTTTTTTTTCTCAAGACAGAGGAACAAGATGCTTGTTGTATCAATGGGTGGGGAGGTGTCGGGGGGCAAGTGTGCGCCCAGATCTCCCTGAGCAAACGCTTAAGGAGCCCGTCCTCCCAGTTGTAGCCAGCGGTCAATTAAATGGCCTGCTTTATCCAGCTTCAGTGGGCACACTGGGCTTAATAAGAACGCAAGGGGAATTACTCTGCCAATTAAATTGGAGAGCCTCGGCGCGCAAAAATTTCATTTCCTCAACACTCTGACTTCCGGTTCTTGGTGTCGTTTTTTTCTTTTCCTAGCTACAGTTGTCTGTCCTTGCTTTCAAGATTTTTTACAACATTGGTGAACTAATTTGTAGCGTCATTGTAATTGTAGTTGTAATTATTAATTAAATGTAAACCTGAATTCACCATTTCTGTACCATCTACAGCGGTAAAAACTAACTAAAAGCTATATAACCATGGAAATATACAAACATTGATCTAGATCAGGGGTTCTCAACCTGTGGATCGCGACACTTTTGGGGGTTATTGACGATTTACTAAGGTTCGCTTAAGACCATCGAAAATATGGATTGTTATGTCTACTCTTCTATTGCTGTATGTGTGTGTTGGGGGGGGGGTCGCGGCAGAGTGGTGGATTGTAAAAAGGGGTCGCCGAACTTAAAAGGTTGAGAACCGCTGATCTAGATCGAGATCTAGCGAGACTAATACTTATAGAATAATATAGAAGATTTCAACATTGAACTGTGACGTCACAACCTATGGGAAGTTTAAACCAATCGTTCGTTGTAAAATGTTAGTAAAATGTTTTACATGTTTCTGGTGTTCCTTCAGAGTTGAAGATAGTTTACTTCCTAGTCCAAACCTCCCGCAGGACGACGGGGGTTGGGAGCGGGCAGGCTTTGAACCGGGACCATCGATAAATCCAAACGACAGTCCATCGCGCAAACCGCAAGACCAAGCAGCCAAGTCACTGGTTTCACGTCAGGACCTGTGCTGTGGAAACGAGCCATTGGTCTAATCTGCCCACGGGTGTCGACGTCACAGGTCAGGGTTAAGAGCTTATATTATTCAAACACATAGAAAAAACACAAATTCTATAAGAATTTTATTTTGTTAAAGAAAACAGTGTATTTCTTAATGGCAGACAAAAAGAGGTTTTGAAATAAAATCACATCAAAATCATAATGGAATTATGGGGCGATACAATTAAAGCATCATGTGCTAAAGACAGAGAGTTTGTTCTCTTTCGTTATGATCAATATTTGTCTAGTTATCTTTCTTGTAGTTACATAATTTAGCTACAGAACTTCAAAGTTGACAACACCTGTGAAAGTCAATACACATGCATTGATTTCTTTTTCAAAGAACTCCATCTGGCAGAAAGTTAGGAGTATCAACTGTCGTCTGCTAAGACAAGTTTTGTTTTCTAAACATTTTTATTAGCGGCCCCCGAAAGGGGAAAAGACGCTATTAGTTTTGTGTGGCCTGTCTGTCCGTCTGTCTGTCTGTCTGTCTGTCTGTCTGTCCGTCTGTCTGTCTGTCTGTCCGTCCGTCCCGTTTAGTGCTCAGAAAGTAGAAGAGATAATGAAAATCTGACATCACGATAATATAGATCATTCAAAGTTCTGATGCAACGGCTACTTTTTTTTTCTAAAAGCTCAAAATCTAATTTTTAAAAATATTTTATGCAAGCAGTATTTAAAGAGAAAAAACCTAATTAGTATGCAATATAAATGAAACCTAATTTAAGACAATTAAAAATCTAATATATAGCAGCATTTGGTAACGTTTTATTTCGTTCAAACCTTAGAGCATTTACTTTCTAAGTAATTAACTCTATCAGACATGTTTGTTACCTTGGTGAAAAGGAAGCAGTGTTCCGATTGCCAAGGGAAACAAGCAAAAATTGTCAAAACAGAGATAGGCTTCTTAAAGAGGAGACGATCATTTATCATATGTTTAACACATTGTGAAAATGTTGAATGATACTTTGACAAAACTTATTTTTTCAGAATTGAATTGTTTAGTTATGTAACCTTTATGTACTTTATTCTCACACAAACAATGTTTACTATCCTTTATAGAGGAAAAATATATTTACTAAGCATTATAAGTTGGACCTAATTTAGGACAACTAATAGTATAGTTACATAATGTTTTAATGTTATTACATTCCTCCGCAATAATGAAACAGCAACACATTTTTCAAATTGTATGTAATCAGGCTGTGTATGTATAAAATAAATAATAAATAAATAAAGGGAAACAATCAAAAATTGTCAAAATAGAGAAAGGCTTTTTAAAGGGGAGACGATCATTTATTATATATTTAACATATTATGGAAAACCTTTGTAGATAATTTGTCAAAATTTATTTTTTTCATATTTGAATTGTTAAATTATGTAACCTGTGTTATACAAAGTACTATGGACCTAACTTAGGACAATTAATAATGTTATGTCACACTATTATTTTCTCACGTTTCACACACAATCCAATTGACGTAATCCGGATGTAGATAAGTTAACCTGTTTGTCTTGTGTGTTTCTGTAAACAGACAGTAATTAACTCATAAAAGAGGTGTGGCAGTTGCCTTGAACATCGGCTTTACAGGGCTAACGTTGAGAGATCAAAGCACGGAAGATGTATATTTCTGTCGTTTATCTTTGATATAATTTTTTTAAATGAACTTTAAGCAGCGACAAAGAGAGTTTGTGTGATACACAAACTCAGAGGCGGCCCCCGTTGAGAGATCAAAGCACGGAAGATGTATATTTCCGTCGATTTTCTTTTATATAATTTTTTTTAAATGAACTTTTAGCAGCGACAAAGAGAGTTTGTGTGATACACAAACTCAGAGGCGGCCCCCGTTGAGAGATCAAAGCACGGAAGATGTATATTTCTGTCGTTTATCTTTGATATAATTTTTTTTAAATGAACTTTTAGCAGCGACAAAGAGAGTTTGTGTGATACACAAACTCAGAGGCT
>JADKLZ010000687.1:31884666-31902188 GCA_021533235.1 Biomphalaria straminea | reverse complement strand
AGCGGTCAACGAGTTTGCGTACGCTGCAGCCACTTTTGATTTAACTATAAACCTCAGTAAAAAACTTGGGGTTAGGGTGTGGTGACGAAAGGCCTAGAAGATATCTGAATGGAGGGATGTGTAAAAGCAGGCCATATCCTTCCATGGGCTGTAGCACCAGTAGCACCACTGGGATAGATGGATGGCAAAAGCCGGTATGAACTTCTTATAGTCTGACAGTCTGGCTGAGCAGGGCACATATCCCGTAAAATAATCTGAAGAGTTTCTTTAGTGTTCTGTTTGTTCTATATGTAATTGTACATGGCGATTAAATATCAAGTCTCGTAAGTCCTCCTACAGTCTAGACAGTGTAAAACTATCGTAGGCCTACTATTATTGGCTTGGAAGAAAGTCTTTGAAGTTTTCCCCAATAACGTAGAAATTTGCGTCACTCGATGTTTCGTACTAAAGCCATAATTGAATATACTAATTCCAAAATTAAATGTCTGAACGTACCAATTTACATATAGAACAAACAGAATACTAAAGAAATTTTTCGAATTAGTAGTCTTTATCCAATCGTTAATTTTCGTAATTATAAAAAAAAATCCAAAAATGACTTCGGGTATATGAAATTATCTAACCGAGCAAGGCTCGGCCACCTGATATTATACTTTAAATGTTTATGTTTTAATTTTTTTACAATTTTTGTGCACGCTATTTCGTTCACGCCAATTCTCGGATGAAGTTGAAACTTGATTCAATTATTCATTGTACCAAACAAAACACAAATGAATCAAATAATATACCAATTAGTAATTAATTCTTGATAATTATTTATTTTTTGGTATCGAATAAGGGAAATATGAAATATATGGAGGTATATATGGATTTATTCCCCTCAATACCTTCTTTGTACTGTTTGTTCTCCCACTTCCCATTCTCGGATCAAGTTGAAATGTTGCATACTTATTCCTAGTTGATGACAACATATAAATCAATGAAAAAATTAACCAATCGTTAGTGGTAATTAATTAATTTTGTTTTAAACAGACAAAGGGAGCTTATTCATGCAGTGAATGTGTGGTTATTTCCATTACATATTTTTTGAAAAAAAAAAAAACAACAACGTTATTTAATAATGCTTTAGCCTATAGCCAATAGGTTTCGTTTCTTATGATATGCCAGATGGCATGCCACAACAAGAAAGTGTAAAAAATAACAAAAGAATAAGACATTATCTTCGATTCGGAAGTTAGGGAATGAGCGTAGTACGACCATGGATACCCAGTTGTGACCTGCGTATTTTGGCACATCGGATGCAGACAAATTCGTTGTCCATCTGTGGTCTGTTTAATGTATCTTTCGTCGTTTGCACCTAACATTTATTACATGGTTTTAATAATGTGCAGTTCAACTTCAACAATACTTCCGTATTCTATACAACGGATACATCCAAATACTTGCTGTTTAGGGATCTGCATCCACGTTATGAAAATCTTCAATTAGAATTCATCCTTCAAAAGATTGCCTTCTGCTTCCATGTGTAATAAGTCACTGTGTCTCTTTATTCAAGAAGTACGTCAAAATAAAACTGTACGTGAACATTCTGCTGTTTATTCTCAGACAGTTATATTTGACAGTTGGCATCTCTTGCTGCAACATGGTACCACGCCCCTGACATGACAAGATATAATAGTCTCTGAATCTGGGATCATCTTGTCATTGTCTAGGATCCAAGACTCAGGCGGAAACTAATGACTCACAGCCGGACACTAACGAAGCTCAGGTTTCAGTATCAAGCATTCGTTTCTGACTCTCCCATCAGCAGTAGGCACACACACACGCGCGAAAAATATGTGACCATCAATTGGACCATTAAAGTAGTAATGTTTCTGGGTGCAGACTTCATCATCGACATCTGACAATCAGCAGGATGCGATGGAGTAGTGAATCTTTGATCGGTCATTAACTCAATTATCTCTTAACTTTTTTCAAAGTTCTTCAGTTTTTTGGTGGTTGGGGGGGGGGGGTTCATCCGAGTTTCAGAAAAATTAGAAAAGATAAAAATGTATGAAAAAAAAAAGAACGTGGTGACAGAGTGGTCAAATAATTGGCTTCCGCACCCAACGATTTAGAGATTAAATCCCAATGAAGCTTGGTATTTTCGATTTCGGAATTTCGGAGGGCGGCCCTGAGTCCACCCAATTCTAATGGGTGCTTGACATAAGTTGGGTAAGGTAAAGCTGGTCGGTCGTTGTGCTGGCCACATGTCATAGTCGTTAACCTTGGACCGCAGAAATAGATGACCTTCATACGACTTTTCTTTTGGGTTGGGTGTGAGGTGAGACCATTAGCTATTCACACCGGTTGACATTTACCTAGACATGCCTCTGGAAAGTGAAACTTATCTAAAACTTGTAATCTGGAAGTGTACGTCCTCCAGCATTCTTTTCACAAAGCTTATATCAATTCACTCTGTCTGTCGGTATGTCTGTCAGGTAAAAAGTTGTATACGTTAGTTCTCCCACACCTAATATCGGATGAATCTGAAATTTTGCACGATTGTTTCTTTTACCTGCCAACACAAGAGTCAATTTGAAAAATTAACCTATTAGTTAATTAACTATCGGTAGTGAATTATTTTGTTTGGTATGTAGAACAAGGGAAAGAAATGTTACTTGACTGATATGGTGTTATAAGTAGAATTAGAATAGCTTCCTGGCACAGTGAGGCTTGAGGAAAAAGAGGAGGCTTTGTCCTTCGAGTTCAAGTTTTGATCGCTCACTTTTCGTTTTAAAAATACTTTTGAAAAGTGATCATCCAGATGTCTCTTTCTTTCCCCGCCCCCCTTTTTCCAACTGGTCCAGATAAGTGATAGGATCATAGCACATTGAGAGCTAAAAGCTTTATTATCGCACAGATTTATTATCGTTAGTCTAGAGCTATTACAAATTTAATCACATGACCAGAGGCGTCACTAGGGTGGGTGTCACCCGGTGCGGTAAAATCAGGGTGTCACCCCCCCCCAAGCGTTCCACTTATTCTTCAAATAAAAAACTATCGTTGTTCAGTTGTTGTTTTTTGCGCAATAATACAGTTCGTTAATTGCTGCTACACAAAGTTTAAATGAGTATCGATTATGTTTTTTTCTCTTACATATCATCGTTAATCATTACATACATTAACATCTACGATTTTTTAAATAGAAAGAAATTAAAAACCAACTGAGCATGCTTTCCTATGTAAACATTAAACAGCTCTTAATGGAAACTTTTGAATAGTATAATCACATATAGTGGTAGTTTCATGAGGACAACCAATGAAAAATGCAACTTAATGAAAAGTATATTGATAGGTACACAAATTTTTAAAGAATTTTTTTAACATATAAAAGTTTACAATAACTTTAGAAAATAAATATTTAAATTTCCTTTTCAGGATTTCAAATTAGAAAACTTATAAAAAAAAAAACTGTAAAATCAATATATCTTGCGACTTCGTTTTCAATGGACAGAATTTCTTGATTTGATTTTAAAAAATAGTTGTTTATTAATGTTTTAATGAGAGAACGTTGTTAATTGATGTTTTATAAGAGACCGATATTAGTTAATGTTTGAATGAGAGAACGTTGTTAGTTGATGTCTAAATGAGAGAAAGTTGTTAGTTGATGTTTTAATGAGAGAACGTTATTAGTTGATTTTTAATGAGAGAACGTTGTTAGTTGATTTATAATGAGAGAACATTGTTAGTTAATGTTTTAATGAGAGAACGTTGTTAGTTATTATTTTAATGAGAGAACGTTGTTAGTTGATGTTTTAATGAGAGAACGTTGTTAGTTGATGTTTTAATGAGAGAACGTTGTTAGTTGATGTTTTAATGAGAGAACGTTATTATTTAATGTTTTAATGAGAGAACGTTATTATTTAATGTTTTAATGACAGATTTTGTTAGTTAATGTTTTTATAAGGGAACGTTGTTAGTTAAATTTAGTTTTGCAAAGCTTCTTTTCACATGACGCCTTGTAAACATGCATTTGGCAAGAAACAGTTAAAGGTTTAATTTAAAGGCTGGTAGAGATTCGTTGTCGTCTTTCAAAACTTTGCTGCATTCTAGTATTCTAGTTTTAGTATTTCTGTTCACATATCTTGCCGTCAGGCCCAATATAAAAGAGATTGATGCACTCAGTATTAACTTCTTGCTTTCTATTTGAATAGTAAATCTTAAGAATACTTTTCCCGATATTTTCATATTCTTAAAACGTATTTTTCTTTTTCATTAACATGCTAGTTTGATTTGAGAAAAGTTATCTTAATAACATTTTGAGCTAACTTTTCACATATTTCGTAGAGTAAATGTTTAAGTGCTCGAGCTTAGCCACCACTTTGAAAATAATTAACACTTTAATTTGAAGGTACGTTTGTGTTTAGTTTACTTTTTTGAGTACATCTGCCAATAAGAAAGTCAAGCAATGAAAGTTATGCGTGTATTCACAGACTGCTGGCAATCATATTTGTGCTGCGCCTCTAGTGTTTGTATTTTCAGAGAGACGGCAAAGATTTTCGCGTCACACTTTCATAAAATCGTTCTTTCATGGGTCTAACAGCAACACCATGAGCACACCAGCGATTTATTCATATGACACGCTATCATTAGTATTAGTGGCAAAGAAAGAAAACCCTTTTTCTAGAGAACCAAGAAAGTATAATTAGAAAATATTTTCCGATTAAGAATTTGGACCACATAGCTTAAGTAAACGGTGTACACATCCATTCAATTTTTTTTTCTGTTCTTCATGTATTACTGCCTGCACTTCTTCATGAATCCTTGACATTGTAGCTGCATTACCATGTCCCCGAGCTCATCATATCGATACGTTAAGCCCATCTCTTTTCAGTCGTTTTAAATTATTAGAACTGATACACCAGATTTGGCCCACATTAAGAGGAATATCCTACATTCCTGTCACTTCAACATTACCATTGCTACTGTTAATATATCGTACAACTTCAGAGATCTATGTTAGGTGTGCTGTAATACAAGATACCAGAGTACCTTGCAGCTTTTATGTCTCTCATCTCTGATAAGTATATCCCTTAAGTGGTTTGCTAAAACATATATATATATATATTTTTGGTACAAGCCTGGAAAGTAACTTTTTTTTTCATCGCTGACTTGCGATCGTATAAGTTATTATTTCCACACTGGCTCATATTTGGATAACATTTCCACAATCCCGAGAAAAAAAAATTCATTATTCAATGAAAAGTCTTCTTCGATTCGCCACCATATACCAACTTTTTCTTTGCTAGAAACAATGCGATAGTAAGCAATCTATAATACAAGATGTTCCTCTGTTTTCCCATCTAAACGTCAATCATAGAAATGACGTCCTTGTCAAATTTTGGAAGCTTAAGTCCTGCTCCCAAAATGTTTCTAATTTGAAAGCCTGATAAATGTCCTTCAGTCTTCTCTCGAGTTTCTCGTTGTGAACATGTCCACTATTTGTCTGTGTAGAAAATCTTGCTATTGATGTTTTCCCATTTAGAATAATTTTATTCAACAATTTCTAAGCTTTATGATTTTGCTTCTGTCACATTTTAAAGTTGGTATTTTTAAATTATTTTTTAAGTGCCTTTTTACACTTGGGTGTCACCCCCTATCGGGTGTCACCCGGTGCGGACCGCACCCCCCGCACCTGCCTAGTGACGCCTCTGCACATGACTGATCCAAACTAATTGATACAACTACATTTAATATAAGCTTTGTTGTTGTTTTTTTTGCGGCCCCCGTAAGGGGAAAAAGCCGCTATTAGGTTTGTGCAAAATGTCCGTCTGTCACACTCAGGGCGCCAAAACTAGAAGAGATACGAAAAATATTTTTTCACCATTAAATGCGGCTTGAAATGTTTAGGTGCAACGGCTACTTTTAGTTTTCTAAAAGCAAACCTTTTAATTTATAAAAATTATTATGCAAGCGATTTTTTAATAATAAAACACCAATTGTGAAGCAATTACGTAACTCTAAGGGAGGAAATGTTACTATAAGAAATGCTCTTGGCATGTAGATATCACGCACATTTTTTAAATGAATTTCTGTATGTCTGTCCGTCTGTCAGACTCAGAGCGCCAAAACTAGAAGAGATACGAAAAATATTTTTTCACCATCAAATGCGGCTTGAAACGTTTAGGTGCAATGGCTACTTTTAGTTTTCTAAAAGCAAACCGTTTAATTAATAAAATTAATTATGCAAGCGATTTTGTAATAACAAAACACCAATTCTAAAACAATTACGTAAATGTAAATGTTACCTTAAGAAATGCTTTCGGCATGTAGATATAACGCACAAATTTTTAAATGAACTTTTAGCAGCGGCTTTCGTGTACTAGCGTAAAGCCCGGAAATGACATGATTCTAAACTAATTTCTTAAATTTAAAAAAAAATCTGATTTTTTAAAAAAAAAATTGTTTAGTGCCCCCATTAGAATGAAACAAGCATATTTTTTTGCGTTTTGTCTGTTGGTTGGTCTGTCCGTCACGGTTAGAAAAAAACACTAAAGGCTTTTGAAAATATGATTTAACCTTTACTGTTCTTTCAGAAATATTGCGATAGTTTAAGGATGGGAGCATACAGGAATTGAGCCAGGGACTTAGAAGGAACATCCGAAACATCTTGCGAATAGGCGGATCTGACAGGGATCCGACTCCGACGGGGGCCGTCTCTGAGTTTGTGTATCACACAAACTCTCTTTGTAATCTTGTTTAAAGTATTTTTTCCTTAGTTTGTTTTGTAATTTCAGTGATGTCATTTCGGTGCAAAATGCAGGGTATTACAACCGTCTTTTAGAAAATTTATAGTTTACGAATTTCTTGAGATGATTCTGAAATCAAAGAATTGGTATGTGTTTTATAGTTCGGGTTCATTTCTACAAGGTATCCCAGTAAGGTGATTCATGACCTCCCCCCCCCCTCCAACTCGGGTGGTGACGTCATTGGTTAAGCCTCCTCTTTGCAATATTATTCCAATGTTAGGGACTTTCAGCCGCTGAAAACATTTAAATGGCTTTCCAGCAACAATCAAAAAAATCAAATTTACAAACATCACTAGCACAAACTACACACAGAAAGACAAGCCATCAGGTATTAGCCTCACATCGGAACAAAAACCTCTCGAATCCCAGCCTCGACGATTGACAGACAATAACAAGCGCGGACGTCATCGTCTCTGAGTGCTATGACCTTTCACCTTTTATCTTCGACTGTCTACAGCTCTGTTTGCAGCGTATCGGGTATTTAGATTGATCAAACATAAAACAGTCCAGAAACCGGAAGTGACGTTGTTGTTTTTGGCCCCCTTCTTGCATAAATAACTCAGAGAATAGTGGATTGGATTAGCTTCGGCAGCGCCATGGAAATGCTAAATTTCCCGAAAAATAAGTTGAAATGGAACGGTTTTTTTAAAAAAAGGGAGTTCATAACCAACATTGTGAGGTTAGAATAATCCGATAAGCTATGTATGCTAGAATACGTGGGACATAAAAGAATACAGTGCTTCCAAGTTCCAACGATTTAAAAGGGCTAATTGGCTCACTGGAGAAAAAACATAATCTGATGACAGATATCTGTGAGTCAGTGTGAGTCAGACGCCTCATATATTCTTGGTTACCGTCGTGTTCTAGACCAATGAGATTCAAGCTCTCTTCCCATAAATTAAGACTTTTATTATTATTATGTTAGGAACAAACGAGTAGTCATTCTATGGCACTGCAGGCTCGAGTTTCATGAAAGAAAAAAAATTCATTGTAGTCCTTTTATTAGTTTCAACTGAGGAATTTTCTGGTGATGTGGCAGGCCTGCAGCAATACCTCACTCTTATAGGCAACGAGAATCTTCCTAGAAGTGTTAAGGGCCTTAAAGGTATCTGTGAGATCAGTTATTATCCCCTCGGTTAATAGAACAATGGAGTGTGGACTTAACCATTGTGTGCACTATGCGAAACGGATTTCACGCGGCCCAGTTCGGGTAGGGATACGGATAATAAGTAAACAATAAAAGTTGGTATCGAAAATGAATTCGTAATTGCATTTTATTCATTCTTTACTACGTACAGAATTATTTTACGAGCCTTGCGTGTAGCGAAGTAATATCATAATAATTCTGTTTCCTACATAGATCACGCTCAATAACAAGAATTACCAAATGTTTTAATCTATCTTCGAGAATTATTGACCTCAAGAAATTCTTCCTTAGTTTGAGGTCGGAGAAGCTTCTTTCACCAGATTCCACAATTACGGGTATTGTATAATGCCTTTTTTTTAATCGCGCGTAGGATTGGCGTTTTCCATACTGAATGACACCCCTAAATGACAAATTTATTTTAATATTTTCGGAAGATTGTAATAATTTCTGGAGATTTCCAGTACTTTTTCGTATATTCTGCAATTTCAGGAGATTTCCAGGAGCGTGAGACCTATGAAAATGGGGGCCCACAGCGGTCGCATAGGTTGCAATGGCCTAAAGCCGGCCTTGAAAAATAGCAGCGCCTGCTACACCGCAGGTCGACTAGTTATTATTATTATTATTATAACAGAGTGAATTATGTGTTCATATTTAGCAGTATCACAAAAGGAGTTTGCTCTAAGAAGCTCCATGTTTAACTCCCCCCCCCCCCCCCAATCAGGAATTGAATTGAAAAGATTCATGAAAAATTCAAGTATGCCTTTGTATGTCTCTTTTTGTGGTTTTCAGTGAAACGTTCTTGTTTTCATTGAGACATTTCCAGTTAGGATCAATCAATCAGACTTGGTCGTAGTCTCACTCTCTTCGCCGATCCCTCTGTCCGAAGGTTCCCTATCAACTAGATCATTTCCATTGCTGTGAGACCTGAGGCCGAGCACAGAAGGGGGGAGGGGGGTTTCCTGCGTTTACCTATACTTACCTAATCGTGGAAAGCCATCAACACAGCAAATAGCCACCGAGAGAAATGTCTTCGACGTCTTCCCTTTGACATCACTGTAACTTTTTGTTTTGTTTTACATGTTTTCAGTTGATGTTGTTGTTGTTTTCAGAGTGGCTGGGGTGGCGGAGGGTAGAGTTCCAAACCCGTGACCATTAAGACGACAGTCTAGATCGCTAATCAAACAAATAGGCAGACATTGTTACAATTAAGCATTGGTTCTAAATCTGTTCTGAACATTTGCCCATCTAGACATTGAATGTTTGACAAAGAATTGTATACGAAAATCAATGTTATGTAAAGAAGGACCTTTGTGAGATGCTAATTCAAGAACTGTTGGCCCCTAATGTTCTAATGCAGTGGACTGTACAATAAGGACAAATCTATCAATTTGCCATTCCGTGTTTTTTTTTTTCTTTCAAGGAAATCGAGACCCCAGTGCTCAATCAAGGAGTCACATGAACTAAGTCCACAAGACATTCATTAACTGAGTGCTGTCCCCTGTGCAGTATGTTCGCCCTAATCCCCCCTCCCCAGCGCAGATGTCTTGGTGAAGAGAGACCGACATTGGACATTACTCCAATCACACAATCCCTCTCTCTCTCTCCCTCTCTCTCTCTTCTATGTCTTCTATTTCCATGTGACTTCAGTGTCACCCAGAAGCCTATACTCCAATGAAGTTTTTCTAATTTCAAATTTAATTTTCAGCTTATTTTTTTTTTCTCTTTTAACATTTTTAATAGAGTGAGAGGTTGGGCTGTCTTTCTTTAAAAAAAATAAAAAGATGCAAGATATTTTTAGCTGAAAAAGTGAACCAGTGCAAACGTGTGGATTTATTTATAGGCCACGCAAAAAAGGGAGACAAGTATGAAGCAATGTGCACCACATTTGAAACGAAGAAAACTTAAGATAAGAATAATTTTGGTTCACAGTGCGGACGGTCGAACATGCATACTACAGATTAATCGGTATATAAATCAACTCAGAAAGACCTTAAAATTATTTCTATTCAAAAAGATTATTGTGTAATCAGTGGACGCAAAATGCGGCTCTTTGACTCCTTGGCTCTGACTTCTCCATTAAATGTTTAGTGCAGTCGCGGAGCATTATTTACTAGTACAATGTTAGAAACGCAAGCTAACAGAGAATATGCTCATTTCTAAATAGGAACAATAGCAGGCATAGTTGAAAGCAATCAAATTGTCATTAAGTTCACTTTTCTAAAATGTATTGTTCAGCGGTTCAGCGCTCGGGAAGACGACGGGTTGGGAGGTGCATAGGTCGAGCGGTTTGCACGCTGGACTGTCGTATCGATTTACCGATGGTCCCGGGTTCAAACCGTGCCCGCTCCCATCCCCCGTCGTCCTGCGGGAGGTTTGGACTAGGAAATAACTATCTTCAACTCTGAAGGAATTTCCGAAACATGTAAAACATTTTACAAACAAACATAGTACTCTTGCGTGAGTTATGACCACTTTAGTAAAATCACTAAATTTAGAAAGACTTTAGGATAGAAGACTCAAATTTAAAGTAGAAATTATACATAAAACACTGAACCATCATCTTCAAATACAAAATTTAATAAAATACTCAGAAATACACAAAGATAAAGGGACACTCCTTTTTACATATGCTAGGACAAATTTGTACAAATGCTCTTTCTTCCCTAGAGCTATCAGAGAATGGAATGGGTTGCTGAGCTTGCCAGGAAATCAGTGATTTCTCAGAATTTAGGTCATTGATTAATATACATGACTAAATGCATGACGCGTAGGACGTAATCATCTTCTTTATGGAAACAACGTCTGTATCATATAAGATGAGAAGAAGAAGGCCCAAAAGAAAAAAAGTTGGGATTATTGCCTTTTAAGGACAAACGCGTTGAAAGGATATATCAAAGGATGTAATAGAGCAGTGATGCTCAACCATATTCGGCTTACGGGCCGTTTTAATCTCAAACACTGACGTCGCGGGCCACATCACCAAAAAGATTTTTAAAAAAAAAGGAAATAAACAACCAATTACGAGAACTTTATCCGAAACTTTACGGTTCAGAAACTTGGAGAGTCACTAAAACAAATATGGAAAAGTTCCAAACTTTTATTAACAGATGCCTACGCCGGATATTAGGAATTAGGTGGCCAGAAAAGATAACCACTACCGATTTGTGGAAAAAAACAAGACAAAAGCCCATAGCACAAGACATTACCAAACGAAAATGGAGCTGGATAGGACACACCCTGCGAAAACCAGCTACCAATGTTGCAAAGCAGGCTCTTGACTGGAATCCACAAGGAAAGAGGAAAGTGGGCAGACCCAAGCAAACCTGGAAGAGGTCAGTCATCAGTGAAGCTGAGGGTATTGGAATGACATGGGAGCAGATGAAGAGAGCTGCTCAGAACCGAGTTCGGTGGAGAGGTGTGGTTGCGGCCCTATGCTCCCCTGGGAGAACACATGATTAAGTAAGTCAAGTAAGTTATCCGAAACCAACTTCTTATCATCTGGCTACATAAATGAGACAGCAAGTTCAAGCAGCCGTTGTAATGGTTGAAAACTTCATTAAACATTAAACATTTTTGCAAGTGGGGGTCTAATGCATGTTCATAAAAGCTACTAACCTCTATTTGCTGCTGTTTGTGTCGCGAATTAATACAAAGACTTTGATCAGTTTCAGATATGTCAGTGAAGTCGTTAGCGGCAATAGAAAACATTTCAAAATCTGCTGCCCTTTCTCTTAGCTTTGAATGGAGATTCTACACCGTATCTTCCACTCTCCTTGTAATTGTCATGAGACAGCTTCAACTGCATTCTTTCTTTTTCATGACTCACTTCAAGCAGGCACTTTTGTTTTACGCATTCGAAGTCTGAAAATGACTTTGTTTCTTTACTGATACTATGATGATTATGATCAGTACTGTAGCTGGTCTTACAGTACACCTATTTCTCTTTTTTTTTTGGTAGATTTTTCATCTATCCGCCTTATTTGTTTTTGTGTCATGATGTTGGGCGTGATGTTCTTTCAAAAGAGAATACATGTGTTTGTATAAAACAAATATGTTGACTTTCTATCAGTGCCACAATCTATCGCAGAAATAGTCAGAGCTCTAAGGTTGGGAAAGATTTTTTTAACTCTTTATGTGGGGACGTGATTTTCCACACGGGCGGGCCGGATGGAATCACGTCGCGGGCCGGATGTGGCCCGCGGGCCGTAGTTTGGGCATCACTGTAATAGAGTGCTTTGAAAACTTTTTTAAAAATCTCGATTTCAACTGACTGCTTTTAAGAGAAAATTGAAGATGCAGACAGGACTTTCAAAACGTATTTTACCGAACTATGACGATGTCATGGTTTCAATGTCATGACAGATTTCATAAATAAAATAAAAAAATAGTGTTTGTTTTTAGCGGCCCCCGTAAGGGGAAAAGCCGCTATTAGGTTTGTGCAAAATGTCCGTCTGTCCGTCTGTCACACTCAGGGCGCCAAATTTAGAAGAGATACGAAAAATATTTTTTCACCATTAAATGCGGCTTGAAAAGTTTAGGTGCAACGGCTACTTTTAGTTTTCTAAAAGCAAACCGTTTAATTTATAAAATTAATTATGCAAACGATTTTGTAATAACAAAACACCAATTCTAAAACAATTACGTAAATGTAAGGGAGGAAATGTTACTATAAGAAATGCTCCACGTAGGTAGATATCACGCACATTTTTTTAAATGAACTTTTAGCAGCGACTTTCGTGTACTAGCGTAAAGCCCGGCAATGACATGATTCTAAACTACTTTCTTAAATTTTTTTAAAAATCAGATTTAAAAAAAAAATTGTTTAGTGCCCCCATTAGAATAAAAGAAGCATATTTTTGTGCGTTTTGTCTGTTGGTTTGTCTGTCCGTCACGGTTAGAAAAAAAAAACACTAAAGGCTTTTGAAAATATGATTTAACCTTTACTGTTCTTTCATAAATATTGCGATAGTTTAAGGCAGGTTTATACCCTGCTCGCCATCCTCCGTCGGCCAGCGAGAAGTTAATTATTTTCAACTTAGAATAATTATTTTCAACTTAGAAGGAACATCCGAAACATCTTGCGAATAGGCTGATCTGACAGGGATCCGACTCTGACGGGGGCCGCCTCTGAGTTTGTGTATCACACAAACTCTCTTTGTAATCTTGTTTTTTTTTTTGCATATTTAGGGATAGGTCTCTATACCAACTTAGCTTAGAAAAATACCATTAACTGTCTTTACACTATTCGGGTCTAAATAGTAGTGGGTTTTCACTCAGATTGGGTAGCTTCAATAGCTTTTTTTAAACGTATACTTTAGATAAACACTGCTACAGTTTTAATAGACACTGCTAGTTTTCCATGTAAGTCAATACAAACTAAGAATAACTTAAACTATAGAGAGAAATTAATTTAAAAAAAAAAGTCAACGTTTGAAGTGCAAATGTGTAGTTGTGATCCAACATTTAATAATTCTCTGTGACAGTGCAAGCAAGAACAAATACTTTCAATATGTGAACATCAAGTTTAAATCCAATATAAAGAAGGCAAACAGATTTCAACCAATAGAATGAATTACATCAACTAAATCTAGGCCAAAAAGTGATAATCTCTGGATACATTAAAAATGTTCACAAACTTTACCTAGAATGTCCCTGTAAATCAAGTTCTTAATACAATATGAACCTAATTAGACTCATTAAAGATTATTATTATTATTATTATTATTATTACATTCACATACTTTTTTTTTCTGCTAAAGACCAGTGGTTGCTAAGTAGTAAAATACTTGGCTTCCTAATGAGGGGGGTTCAAGTTCGAATCAGCTGAAAACTGAGATTTTATTTCAGGATTTTTAGGACACCCCTGAGTCCCACCTACCCTCATAAGTACCTGGCATAGGGCATGGATTGCAAGGTCTGAAAGAGTTATCTTGACCCCTTCAACTACTTATCAAAAACTGTTTTAGTCAATTTCATATTAAATCTATTTTAAAATGGTTGAAACAAAAAAAGTGGTACTTATGTTTTCAATATATTTCCTTCAACAACGTTCTTATGTTTCACCTTTTTGTGGGTGAGTTTGCCATAACTCCTGCATATTTATTGCTACTTAAGTACTAACAATAAAAGGTAAATCAAAAAAAAAAATTAACATCTCATTATTATGTAGCTCACAACAAATGAATAAACATTTAGTGTCTAGTCTCATAAAAAAAAAAAGTTATAAATTTAAAACCAAGTTGTCCACAGTTAAAAAGAAAAAAAGTAAGAAAAAAAGTTCCCCTTTACATTTGTCATTTAATTTAAAATAATGGAACGAGCTAGCATTATAACTTAACTCGCTACAGATGGCTGCAAAATCTATACCAAAACAATGAGAAAGTCTATGACTAACCAATAAACAAATATTTACATTTCAAGGGGGTTAGCAAGAATTGAGAGAATTCTAGTGCATGAAGAAGGCATGAGCTAGAGCCAGACTTGAGGCAATGATTGTTTTGCATCAGAATAAAAAGTTATAATTTCAGAAATACTTTCATCTATTATTTCATATGCAATGTTACAAAATATGTTACTTCATGTTTCAGAGTCTGTAAAATACTCTGCTAGGATGTAGTCCTTCTTCAATGATTGAACAAATATGTCAAGTTGATTATTTGTTTTGTTCTTCTGTGGTACAGTCTAGTGCTGAACTGGTCTCTCGTTACTTGAATTAGGCTTTATTAGCACCAGCTCCTAAACTAAATGTTTCAATTAAAAACCACATCATTAACATTATGTCATCTTAACACCAATCTCAAGCATTTGACTATCTCAGCTCTTGAATCAGCTGGCCCTTATCAGTATCAATCTAGTCAAATGAATACAATGTCTCATATTGTGTTGAGAATGTGTAATTTTCTAACAAATTATGAATAATTCATTGTAACATTACCACTGTAACAATTGATAGGAAATCAGTTGTTATAACTTTTTTTTCAGAAATTGCCAAACAGGTATAAATATAATTCAAAATAACACAAATATGTATTTAAAAATGTATAAGCGGAATGTATATGTGTTGGTTTTGTCAGTTACTGCCATTATTGGAAATCATGATTATAAATCATGTTAATCACACAATGATTGTCAATTTATCGATACAATGAATTGTAATATTTGTACAACTTCTAATGATTTAATCTATGTTTAAACTTTCTTATATTTAAATTATTTATGCACTTTTTGATGTTACTTGTATTTGTACACTGCCTCATACACTATGTACACTAAGTCTAAACAGAGGACAAAACATAGACATAACATAAATATATATAACTTTTACAAGCAAATAAAAGCTAGCATTAAAGACATTCACAAAATAGTGTAGATGCTGCAAAGTATTTTGAGCACATATCTCCTTATAAAATAAAATGTAGAAAAAAAATAAAATTGGTGAATGTTAAAAAAAAAAAAAAAAGTACCCTGAAAAAAAAAGATTAAAAAAATATACATTAAGATCTCCAGATAATATTTAAAAAAAACATAAACTTTTATATTATTTACATCATGACAGTTTCAATTCACTTGCATCAAATTAAAATTAAATTGCGACAGCAACATTTATGGAAACCAGAAGAGTGAGAAATACAATAGCAAAAAGTAATTTTGATATAGCAAATGAAGAGATGAAAAGGGGGAAAAAAGGTTGCATAAGAGTGTCACAGATAAACTATTAACCTTGTTGTGCTTTGTACTATTTAATGTGAATTAGTTGTACCTTAAACAAATCATTCTCATTGGTGTTTACTTTTCTGTTTTTTTTTCATATTTAATTTTAGAAGTTAAAATAATGAACATGTACATTTCTAGAGAGTTAACAAATATGTACGGATGAGATAATTTCATAGCATAGTGAAGGCATGATCTAAAGGCAGATTTAGTGAGGCAAAGATTAATTGGCATTAGAACTGTAATAAAATGTTTATTTCAATATTTCTTAATTAACTTATTGAACACATGAATAACAGTGCTAATATAAAATGTCTCATGAAGGCATGCCTTGCCCTCAACATGCTTGTGGAAAGTTTCCTCGATGTTAAAAAAAGGAGGGTGGTGTTTACAGATAAGCCATTTCAGATTACTAATGATAAGTAGGCAAAATATTAGAAAACAATTTACAAACCTCCACTTAGAGAGGCTGATGTAAAATGCACTAAGGGAGGTCAATCTTAATGTCAATTTAATTTTTAGTGGCAAATGTGTTTCAGCTTAATGAATAATGAATGGCCAGGTTGACTTACAGCTGTTACTTCAAATGATGTACTAAATCATTTGTTCAAAGTAAAATTCTTTGGCAGAAAGTATTTGGCATTCTGGCTTACAGTTGCCAGGATAGAAGTCAGCATGTACAAAAAAATAAAGTTATGTTTAGGTTTAGCAGAAAAAAAAAATATGGTGGATACAAAATGACAATGTGGCAACAATGAAAGAGAAATTGGGCAGATAAATGTTAACAAAAATATATCAACATCATTTAAAGATATGTTTGTAAAGGCACTTAACTTTATATGTCATTAGAGGTTAAATATAAACCATAAAGCTCCTGATTAGAGACATCACAATTATCGTAAATGAAAGGCAGTTATAACAGAAAGTGGCCAGATAATAGTCAAACACTATAAATATTTGATTCTGAGGGAAATGTTGCTTACACTTTATATAAAGCAAAGTCAATGTAAAAAATATATCTATTTTGATTACTATTATTATTATTTTGTGCTGACTTTAAAAAATATTTGTTTTTATGATAAAGTAGATGTATCTTTATAATCTGAGATATTTACAAGTTGTACAGGACGGAATATATATATAAATATGTATATATACATATGGCTGTGATGCTATATGAAAAGAGAGCTTCGAGATGGCTAACATCATGTTAAGCCCCTCACACACAAAAACTATTCAAGAAGACATTCAAATAACAAGATGAACAGGTGAAAGTATCAGATGCACAGACCAAGAAATCAGACAAGTTTGCCCCAACAAATATTGAGACAAACACTATGATCAATGAAGGCATTTATACAAAAAATTATTTCTTTTGCAATTAAAAAATTAATAATCAAGCGTGTGAAAGACATCTATGCGTCATGTACCGGTATAAGAGTCAATGTAATAACAAATCAATGAACATATCAACATATTCCAAGTAAATTGTGTCTCATTTAATAAATGTCAAAAAAATGATGTTTCTCATTGATTTAAATCTCAAAGATTACAACCTCCAAAAGATAAGGATACCACTTCTAGTTAGAGCAATCCAAAGATAATGTTAAAAGAAAAAGCTTTGGCTATAGTCATAATTACAGAAATTAAAATACAGCAATATTAAAGATACAAATATAGATATGGAGACATTTATAGGAGCTGACACTAAGAACATATACAAATTTTTTAGTGAAGATCTTAAGGTGACACAAGTTATTCATGAGTGGTGACATGGAGGATAATTTATAGAGTAGCATCTCTCGATTCTGTCATATTTTTTGTATTAGTTCAGTGTGATCTGCTCTGAAGTCCTATAGATGGGCAAGTTCAGT
>JADKLZ010000687.1:31851286-31873481 GCA_021533235.1 Biomphalaria straminea | reverse complement strand
TCTGCGTTTGTCCTCGGCGGCAGATTTTCTTTTGGTCTCAAATGTGTATCCCGCGGCCTTTGTGAGTGACCTCCAGCTGTCTCGTTCCGACGCCGCATGCAGCCAGGTGCTCTCCTCTATGTCAGCCAAGGAAAGTTGACGCCTAAGCTGGTCTTTGAAGCGTTTCCGTGGGGCGCCTCTGTTACGTCGGCCACCTTTTAGCTCACCAAAAAAGACTGCCTTTGGCATACGTTCGTCTCCCATACGGGATACGTGCCCTGCCCAGCGTAGCTGTCGGATCATAAGAAGTCCCTCTATACAGTCTATACCGGCGTTCGCAAGGACATCGCTGTTTGCAGTGCGGTCTTGCCATCGTATGTCCATGATGGAGCGCAAGCACCTTTGGTGAAAGCGCTCAATGAGTCTTAGCTGTTTTCTATATAGTGTCCATGTCTCAGAGCCATATAGAAGGGTTGAGAGAACCACCGCCTGGTAGACATTTATTTTTGTAGGTAGGCGGAGCGATTTGTTCTTCCAAACTCTCGCCTGAATGCGTCCAAAAGCGCTACTGGCCCTGGCCAGACGGTTATCAACTTCCCTTGAAAGTGAGGCGTCATTTGACACTATGCTACCAAGATATGTGAAGTGGTCTACCACGTTAAGGGGATGCCCGTTTACTGTGATATATAAAATAGGCCTAATATTATCACATCTTTTTACAATTTAATACATGTGTAAGGGCCCTACAGGCCCAATGGTGTATCATGGGGAAAATATCATTTGTAATGTTTATTGGCAGGTAATCTCATATTATTATTATTAATATAGCTTTATATATATATATATATATATGCTTAAAGCATGCTCAGAGCGCTTTGGTCCAATCTCATTTGTGGACCAGTGAGGGGAGGGGTTGGTTTTCCGTGCTGCTCAGTAAACACAACTCTGCCCGAGTGGGTGTCGAACCTCGAACCCCCTTCTAAGTAGCCAAGTTCAAGCGCACTTAGCCTCTCGACCACGCTTCTCACATAGAAATGAGATGAATACCTGGACACTAGGTATGGTCGGAACGATTTCCACCCACCACCCCCATACAGCTGATCTGTGCAAGGGAACGTCAAGTGTACAGGCAGCAGAGGTTGGAATTCATTCCTTCTCCTAGGTGGGACGCCAGCCAAAGCTTAAGTGTACAAGGCAGCAGAGGTTGGAATTTATTCATTCTCCCAGCCAAAGCTAACGAGCCCTTCCAGCCCAAAGCTTACTTGTTTAGGTGTCAGTCAGTGCCACTTCTATTAATGAAAAGCAGTTCCGGCGAACTCGATATTTGAGCCACAAGTGAAGGCCAGGAAGAAGGCTGGTTGTCATGGGCTTTTTGAAAGGTTTCATAAGGTTGTTGAGTCTGGAAGTGATAATGGAAATATGCACACAACTGCCTACAAAGTGAGTTATAAAAATGTTTGTACAATATTACAAATTTGTATCCATGATCATACTGAGCAGAGACAGCACCTAACCACAAGAAGAGTGTCAAGGTCAATCTGAAAGGCTAAACGTAGTCATAAGTAAAGTGAACATATTTTTAAAAATAATATAGAAATATGAACATTAATTAGTGTATGTGGTCTATATGTTTATGGATAAACAAAAAAAAAACAACAACACATAAATATGTAACCAATAAATACTTTATTATAGTTTATAGTCTGACATAAACAATGATTTCCCTTAATACAAGTCTTTAATAAAAGAAATGAATGAAAATACAACCAAACAGCGGATACGTTTTGGAATACACTGATTCCGAACAAAATTGAAATTAATAGATATAAAACAATAGTTTGGTTCCTTCGTACACACACACACACACAAGAATGGCAAAACAATAGTTAGGTTCAATACCTGCTAGGTCATATCGGTATATTGCTACTCCAATTTGAATGGGGAAAAAATGCTACTTTATTTTTTGCTGAACGTGAAAGTACCATTTACTTTCAAAATGATCAGAGCATCAGAGACAATGCACAACATATTTACCATGCCCTCAAGCCAATCTTGTTTAGTAAATATTGAAAACACCTCTAGATCAATACACACAGACCTGCTCCAAGACATGAACAGTAAGAAATAATAAATCTTATTTTAAAGAAAGAATCTTAAACCCAAGAATTGCTAGGAAATAATCAACATCTTTTTTTTTTATTTATTTAAAAATTCCAAACCTTAATTAGTCACTAATTATGTGCATGGTAAATATTCTTGGCTTAATCACCAACAGTTTACCAATGTGTGTAGGTTCAAATACAAGATTTTATCTCAACACCAAGAGTCACTTCTATTTTATTCCCCTCTCCACACACTCACACCTTCCCCCCCCCCCATCTTCTTTACAAATGTACCCTAACAGACTGTATGGACTAAGCCCCATCAACAAAGCCCCCAATACCCCCACCCCTCGTCCCAAATTCCTCTAAAAAATGTGAAACACAATTAAAATGTTGAAATAAGATGTATGAATTAAAAAACAGAGAAACTGTGAAGAATCAAAATGTGACAACAAATAGATATAGGTCAGTGAATTGTCTCATGTAAAACCATGGTACATCCCATCTCCAACAGATACATGTCAGTGAACTTATCATGGTAACCATGGTAACTTCCATCATGAGGAGAAAAAAAAATATAAAGATAAAAGAATAGAAACAAATGTAGTGATCACTTCTAAATGATGTCCTTTGTACAGATGCCCATAGAGTCCTACTACAGAATGAGACAACACAAACCTATGGCTAATAGAACGATGAACACAAAGTTTTCTTTATAATCATCCAAACAATTTAATTGTAATGAAATACACATTTTGTTTTAGGGAGGACATGAGGTTATCAAATAACAATAAAAAACAAAACAATTATGATTTTTGAAGATATCAATAATTAAAAAAAAACAACTCTTAAAACTAGAGGACCAGATGGTTCATAGAAATCATTCTATACGTTATTAGATTCTATGTTTTCTCTTCTTTTACTGAATTTCCTCATCAAAGACATCTTTTTTTTTAATCTTTCATAAGACATGAGAGCTTGTAACAGCCCCCAAATCTAAACAGAAATACATCTGAGAGTTAAGGATAAATATTTACTTCACTTGAGAAGTGAGAAAATGTTCAGCTCCAACATCATTAATAAGAAAGAGAAAAAAAAAAAAGCTTCATAACCAATGTCTAATAATGTGGTAATGTTAGGAAGTAAAGTTACACATACAAAGACTACAAATAAAACGCTCACACTCCAAACTGTGAACTGTACCGGCTGTGTCCTCATGGAATAGTCATTCATAGCACAATGTCAAACACAAAAGTTTGAAACTGAAGCACGACAGAAACAAAAACAGAACGTTTTCTTTTCCAAACTTTTTTTTTAAAAAAAAAAGGTGAGAATAAAATATAATGCTATGAAAATGATCAACAATCATGATTGTAACAATCTCAAGTCTCTTTTTCATAATACATAGATAAACTTTTGGTCACCTCAAACTGAAGTCAATCACAGAAGATGTTGAGACCAAATATAAATGAACAAAACAAAAATACATTATCATCAAGAATAATAAACAAAAAAAAAAAACACTATTTAATTTGACTGCAACTTAATAATTACACTAGAGCTATAGGTTTAATATACAGCCAACAGATAAACAAAAAGATGTTTGGGTTCAAACCTATATTTATCCAAACGGAATATCAATAATGTTCCCACCAAGGAGCTTGGTGATAATTGGGAACAGTCACCCAACACCCCTAACCAATGAACCTTGTTTGCAGAATAAAACATTGCTAAACAGAGCAGTACAGATCTCTACAACTTGCCATGACTCATACCTAATGGGACAAACATGCAATAAACCACAAAATGTTTAAAGCCAACAAGTTCTTGAAATACAAACGGTGTAGACTAGACTAAATATTTGAAGGAGAAGGCCTGGGGCATCTCATTATTCATCCATATGATTTAATCATAAGATTTTTTTTTCTTTCACAAAGTCTATACTCATTCAACATAAAATCAATCCAATGGTCAATAAATAATACAAAGAAGAAAAAAAAAAGAGGCTCGAAGTGATATTAATGAATTGGACATTAATTTAACACTTATAGTGAATAAAGTTAATAAAAATAAAATAAAACAACAACAAAAAAAAACAAAAAAACAAGTACATCACCTGCAATACAATAAATAAATTCTGTAGTTAAAATAAAATCTGCATATGTTTACTAACACTCACTGGTCAAAAACTAGACAAAACACTTAAATTGATATAACACAAAACCGGTAAATATAAATAGAAATAAGGTTGAAAAACAAAATTTCCTTGTTCAATTCCAAGTCAATGAAAAGATATTTTTAAAAAAAGAAAAATATTGATATTGTTAAAAATATTTTCAATATTTACATGATGTTTTGTTGAGGAGAAAAGGTCGAAAAAATAAAACCTGAAAGAAAGAGGCAAAGTGCAAAATTCAGGTGCAAGCAAAGATTATATATATATATGACAATATAAATACATGATGGAAACTATTTAAAAAAAAAAAAGCAAAAATTTTAAACAAATTAATATTTCACTCCAGGGTGTGCCTATTCTGTGAGCCAATTAGTATGTTTAAATAAACAAGTTTTTGCATTCCGCCCAGGTTGTAGGAACTTATACAATTTGATAAGGGCAATAAGTTAAAAAGCAAAAAGTAATTTCCTATTAAGTGAAATTTGCCTGTCTGCTTCAAAAAAAAAAGATAACCAACACAAATCAATAGCTTGTTTATATACACGTGCAGACTGTGAAATATAACTCTCCTGATGTACCTGGTACCAAGAAGTCATTTGAAACTGAAAACCATTAGAAATGAAATGACGTGTTATCCATTACATAAAAAACTGGGTGAGGGCTTTTTTTAAAATCCTTGCTTCACAACACTTAATATGGATGCATGACTGACATTATATCAATCATCTTTTTTTGAAGCCAAGAAAACAAGTTAGGCTAGTTACGATACTAGAAAAACATTTCTGCCTAAGAAATACTCTATGATTAGATTATTCACACTGAACTCCTTAGGGTACTCATCAGACATGATTGCTGAATCAAAAGAAAATCTTAGAATAGCAGTCATCACAAAAAGAAAAATTATTTTTGTGTGTTCAAAGAAAAAAAGTCAGTCATTAAAGAACAGAACAATACTGATATACATCACTGCATTCTAAATGTCATATTAGTGAAACATTATGACACCCATCTACAATTAAAAGTAATGTCAAATGAGTTTCTGCTGGGGACTTGTGTCTTGGGTTTACTAGTAAAGCAGTAATGGTAATCACATCACATTAGAAAAGTGATGTTCTGGCACTAATCTCTATAACAATGACTGATATACACGTATTGCTCATTTTAATCTGTGAAGTTTGCTAGCTAAGAAGTAGAGCCTGTGCTATAGACTATAGAATAGATCCTGAAATAAAAAAAGAGTCAAAGTGGAATTTTAATGAATAGAAAAGATAAGAAACTTTGAGGTGTTTTTTTTTTTAGCCTCAGCTATTTATTACTCCTGTTCTTGTTTTCATCTATTCCTGTCTTGGAGACAAAATGGAAGCATTCATTATAAAACACTTATACAACACATTTAAAAGTATTGATAAGACAAAGAGCAGAGCAGCAAACAAAAACAACAAAGGAAACAAAAAAAAAGATTAAGTTACTAAGTACTTAGTTTAAATCCAGACATCAAATAAAACAAAAAAGAGTATGAGGCCAAGGTACTAGTTTCAAATAACTTCTCAGCGACAGAAATATACTGATACAAGAAATGGAACAAAATGGAAGTTGTGTTTGAAATAAAGAAAACAATTCCCTGCATAATAATAATTCTAGCAATTAAACCAACACACACGGAGAAGGAAAATGTACAAATAACAATAAAATTTTATCCCCACAAATACAGAAAAAAAAAATTTTTGTTTTTTTTTAATGATGTATGGAGAAATAAAAATAAATCTACATTTCTTATTCAACCAGTAAGATAGTTCAGTAATAAAATAATCATAAATATTTTTTTAAAAGGCATCACAAAGCTTACAATAGAACCAAATGACACTTGATGAGGTTGCTATCAGTGTGATTTTGGTTAGAACACTTAAACTTTACAGATGGACTGTGAAACAAAAACAAGATATACACACTATAACGATACATTTGTAACGACACATGTAAAGATCTTTGCTGATAAAACACACATTACTATTTAATTACGTGGAGAGTTGGACTTTTTCAAGTCTTATTGTTGTAACTTTTGTATCGATTTTTATTCTAAAATGCTGAAGACTTTGCACAATTTAAAAAAAAAAAAATTTTTAAAAAGATTCCCTGAAATCATTAAACTTGTATAATTTGCACTAATCCTATACATCACGTTTTGCAGAACAAGGCTATAACTAAAAATAATAAATATTACCAAAATCATGCTTTGCGTCCTAATGGTTAAGAAATGTTTTGGACCGAAAATGATGTTAAAACTTAAAAGTTATGACAGCAACATAATTAATTTTAATCATTATGAGTTTTTTTTTTTAATTTGAAACATTTTGTCAAATTGACAAAGAATATAATTTTTTAACCTGTCTTTCTTACTAGTTTCAATATTGTACCTAGTAAATTTTTTTAGCGAATTCAGTATATATGTATACTTTTAATACCGGGTACTATCAATTTAAAAAGATCTTTACTCATCAACAGAGTGTTTTTCAGAATATCACATTGGGGTGGGCACGGCATATAATATGGTTACTTGAACATTTGACAACTGACTGTAGATATCATAGATGTTTGAACGTAAGTGCGAATTCCAAAGATCAATTCATTAGATTTGTTATAAATCTTTTTAATGTATTTGATTGAATTAATATATATACTAACTGGATAGACAATCAAAAGTGTATATCTATATATATATGAAGCATAAAGAATCATAATATATAACAAACAGCAATGGCTCACACGAAAAAAGTCATATTCTTTCTACCGTAAAAATAAAACAATTTTATTGTGTTTAACAAAATTCCCAAAACAGAAAACAAAAAAAAAAACAGAAGTGGGCATATTATTATCAAACAAATAGGTGAGATATCTATCTTTCCATGAGACTCAAAAGGGAATTATTTCCCTTCTTTCACTTTATTCCATTTCTGAAGACTTTTGGTAAAGTTTTTGCAAACTGCTGGGATAGAACCAGGCTCACGTTGTCGAACAATACACCTCTGGATATAGTTGTAAGTGTTTTCAATAGTTTCAGGATACATCATATTGAACACCCAGTAACTGGAATATAAGCTGGCAAAAGCAATAGTAAACTCTTCGAATTCTTGGACTATAGTATTTTCTGCAATAAGAAAAAACTCATCTGTGCGAAATATATTGCCACGAGCCACAAGCGTGGGGACAATTTTTCCCTGTGGTACAACTTCCTCATCTTCCCCAATCTCTAACACCATCTCTACAAAATTTTCACCGAAATGTAGCGGAAGTAAGCAAAGTGCTGTCACCATATCCCAATATTGCCTCAGGTTATCATTTTCCTGTTTTGCTTGCTCCCATCTGGCTAAAACTGGTGCTGCCCCTTTCTTCGTTCTGGCCATCTCAATGACGGCAGTGGCGTACCTTACGCAGAACTCTTGAATCTTTTGATCAATGTCAATCTTTGTGATTCGCTGGAACTCAATGAGAAGTTGCTTCCCCATAAAAAGGTTGGGGTATAAATTTTTCAGTTCAGGAATAGTTGGCATCTGTTTGGTAATAATTTTTCGTCTCTGCTCAAACGTTTTGTCCATATGCTCCAAAATTTGCTCTGGTGACTTCCCTGTGGATTTCACAGAAGGAGGAGAAAGTTTGGCCTTTTTCTCAGGTTCTTCACCTTCTTCAAGATGTGAGCCAGAGTTGGGCTTACTTTCAGCCTTGCTTGCAAAGTTGCCAGTTGTGATCTGAGAGGTTTCTGACTGAGCTGTGACTGTGTCATGATTCACATTGGATGCCTGAGCATCCATTGCCTCTGGAGCTGCTTTAGATGTATCACTGTTATTTGATGTTGTTTGATCGCAGGTAGAAAGTTTATCATCACAATCTTTTTTATTTTCCTGAGCTGATGAGCAATCCACAACCGATGAATTTTCTGTTGAGGCACCTTCAACATTAACTTTGCTTGCTGGGGTATCAGTTTCAACAGCTGAATGTTTTGTGGGACTGGTAACATCCGTTTTGGGGGAAGAGTCAGAAGATGCCACTTTGCAATCCTCTTTTACAGTTGTCACACTATTAGAAATTTTTGTAACTGCTGTGTTTTCAGGAGCTGAATCTAAACTAGACTTTGACTCTGACCCATTTAGATCAGGTGTGGCTGCTGCAACACTGTCTGCCTCTGAAGAAGCCTTGACAGGACTTTGCTGATCTGTGACTTCTGAGCCAGACATTTTGGCATGAGTACGTTTGGTAGCTTGAGGCACAACCACAGGAGTACTGACACTGCTGGCCATTGCTAATTGGTTTTAGCGTTCCTTTTGGGGGTTAAATTTCTGTGGAAGACATATGAATATAATTCATAAGTATAAATAATAAAAATGTATTTTAAGTTCTATAAAAAATATTTACATTTACAGCTGAAATTATTAGACAAAGAAATACAAGAAAGGCTGGGAGACCAAAGCAAACATAGAGGAGAAACAAAGATGTCAGGATGGACATGGATCCAACTGAAAGTAATTGCCCAGAACAAAATCAGTAGGTACTGAGATATTCTCTACAAAAGGACTAAGTGAAATTAGTCAAATCATGATGTGAAAAATGATTTTTAAGTGTTTATGAGGTATAAGTTATCAATATGACGATGATACCTAGGTATTTTTCTCAAGCATTTAGAAGAAATAAAGGCAAAGCATAATAAATCCTCCTGCTGCATTCTCTGGAATCTCGAGTTCCAGCATTACATCATCATCTAGCAAATTATTAAAAGGAATTCAAAATGTCATCTTCATGACTACATATCAGTGATGGGAGAAATTTCCCCATTCTACATAACTTGTAATGGTAGTCATTTTTTATACCCAATTCAATCTCAGGAGATGCATTATACATCTACATTTGTACTCATTGCTATCATGCTATTCAAGGTCATTTTTTTTACCCAATTCCGTTTATAATAAGATTCAACGATATGATCTTCTTTAGCTCTCAATCAACTTATATATATATTTATCTTGATCCTGCACCATGATAAGACTTAAATTTAACAAATTCAACTTCATAAGCAAGTAGTGCTAGCCTACATTTTAAATCTAATAGAAACTGCTAGTTTTCTCAAGCTGCAGTAGACCTGCTCCACTATTAAGAAAGAAGATTAGGTGACATAAAAAATAAAATGAATGTAAATTAGCAATAAAATAAAAATAAAAATAATGTAAGTTAGCAATAACAATTTCATTGAATATGTTGCATACTAATATAACTAATATACTCCACATACTAGTAGTATTTAAATTCTTGAGATTTGTATAGACACATTAATTAATAACACACAAGTATCCAGTTTCATAATTATCTGCTAATTATCTATTAGATATAAAATTATAAATTCTCTATTAATTTTTCCACAACAGTTTGCCCAATAAATGCCAATATCCCTTTTTAACCATATCATTATTCCCCTCCATTTTATTTTTAATTTTATATTTTTACTTAAGCCTATTTTCTAAATAATATTCAATATTGTAATAATAGTAAATAGTCTCTACTCTGAGACTTTAGTTTAGAAATCATCTGAATCTGAAATGTTTTTATTATATATAATAACATAAAATTTGCATTTCTAAAACAACATTTAACTGGAATGCAGATCCTGATTTACTATTAGCCTATAGTCCTATAGATTAGTATAGATCTATTTATATTCTAATAATAGTCTAATTTATAAAATTTCTTTGACAACATAATAAGAGTGATCAGTAGAACTGGGTGTCTAGATCTAGCTCTAGACCTAGATTTAGACACTAGTCACTCACTAGTGCGAGTAGTAGACCTAGTACCTAGGTCTAGAGACAATAAATGATCCCTTCAAATCACTTGCATAGTGGGAAATTATTACAATGGCTTTTTAGTGGCTCTTAGAACTTTTCGTCCTTTATTAAGTTTTAAAAAATGTACCAAAAACAGAAGAAAATCTGTGCCATTAAAACAATGCACAATATGCATGCATTTATTTTAGACGAAGTGAAAAACGCGACATGCGCATACACGTGAAGATCAAGCTGTGGCGACAGACTGTGAAGTGTGGTTGGAAAAATTAACAGGGACCGGTTGTAAAAGGAAATGAAAATCGCTATAACGTTTTAAAATCACAGAATCTTGAAGTCTAGAACTAGATCTATAGTTAATTTAGAAAAGGCAGTAATATGCAATTGGGAATGTTTTGGGAATGTAGCTATTACCTTGAAGCATAACAAGAAAGTTGAAATCGTGACAATATTTGCAACAAGTCGATGAATATCAATTATCAAACCGGATGTCAGTATAAAAACACCACAATTCTAAAGGGACCATTTATTGTTTAAAAGCAAACATTTAAAAAAAAAAAGGGGGGGGGGGTGAAGCACGTATATATATGGCATAATACATTTTATTAAACGTGTTTTGTAATATTAGTAAATATGAATCCTAATTCAATTAATTTACCCTTCAAATTTTTATTACTGAGCTATCGTAAGAAATGCAACAGACTGTGTCTAGTAAAACTCTTGTATATAAATACATAAAATATGCTTCCCTTAAAATTAATTTAACAAAGACACATTTTTTAGACATCAAAGCTATGTGCTTCAATGTTCAGACAATATTTATGTTGGTATTGACATTACAATGCGCTGCACGCTTTACCATTTAATATATAGCTTTCTTTTCCTCTAGAGGCGCGGTGGATGAGCGGTAAAGCGCTAGGCTCTCAAACTGGAGATGCCGGGTGTGAATCCTGGTGAAGACTGGGATTTTTTAATTCGGGATCGTTGGGCACCTTTGAGTCTACCCAGTTCTATTGGGCACCTGACATCAGTTGGGGAAATATATAGGAGATTGGTCATTGGCCTGACCATATGACACCCTCGTTAACTGTAGACCACAGAAACAGAGCCCTAACCTGGAACCCCCAAGGAAAGAAGAAGAGAGGACTGCCCAGAAATACAAGGTGCCGCGATCTGGAAGCAGATGCCAAGCAGATGGGCAAGACTTGGAGCAGTTGGAGAGATTCGCCCAGAACCGAGATGCCTGGAGGAAGCTCGTTGGTGACCTATGCCCCAGAATGGACCACAGGAAGAGATGAGATGACAGAAACAGATGATCTTTATATCATCTGCCCTATAGACCACAAGGTCTGACAGGGGAACCATTTTCTTTTCCTTTACATGGCATTAAAAAAAAACACAAGGATACGCGATGATTGTAGTTCTACGTGTAATTATTGTGTTTTAAATAGAACTGATTTCTTACATGTATTTACATGTGTTTTTTTTTCTTTTTCAAATCATTTCCAAAATACTACAGTCAGACAGTTCATAATCCGACACAAAAATCCGAAGAGGCGATTATGTATGCATTAGCTGCGCATGCGGGTCGTGGCACGCCCGTCTCGACTCTTTCCATTTGTTTCTTGATGCGGAGATCGTTCTTGAGTATAAGTGTAAACAAAAATATTTCTGTGGCTAGTATTGGTGAGACAGCAGATCCTGCTGTAGCATGAAAAGGGATATGGGGGAGCCCCAACGCCAATCGTTTTACTGAGTTCTAACCTTCAGAAATTCACTCTCCTGGCGTCCATAACTTTTTCCTCATTAAAAAATGCGGAACGGTTAAATGCACATAAAGTACGACATGGGCTTTATAGGGATTTTTTTTTTTGGGGGGGGGGAGGATTTGTTTCTCTCTCTCTCTCTCTCTCACACACACACAATATATATCTATAAATACACTACTATATATGCCCTACGTATGTTCTTCATGGTGTTAGTGTAAAAACTGTAGACATCACGTCCTTATCAGCAAGGGGTTCGGGGAGCTCTGTGAGCTGTGGAGGGCGTTGATCTTTTAAGAGGCTCTTGCATTCGACATAAGATAATATACTTAATACATTTATATCTAGATACCCCTGTCTACGCCCATGTCGCCAATAAAGAACTGTATTTATCATTTATATATATGTGTGTGTGTGTGTGTATTTGATTGTGTGTATATATGTATGTATGTATGTGAGTAAAAAAGTCGAAAACAACAACAAAAAAAAAAACAGTCATGTTGTTGGCCTTTCTCTTGACGGCTAGGGGGTCTGGGGGAGCACTGTGAGCATTCTTCACTACAGAAACGCTTTCTCCTGACATCAACAGCTCATTATTCATCGAATTAATTAAGGACCCTTTGAATAATGTTTTACTTTAAATAATATTATAATTATATACTATAATATGAATTTATAGGCCTTACTTCATTGCAAATACAACCGATTTGTTCCTAGAAAAGATACCTTTTAGATTTAGATTAAGGCTTAGTGGATCGCCGCCGAAAAAAAAATCGAAAAATAATATGTTTTAAAAAAAGCTCATTTAAAAAAATGCAAATGCTGCCAAAACTGTCAATAAATTTACTATTGCTTCTCGTCGCGATGAACAAGCCGGCGATGAATATTGTTTAGGCCAATAATAGAATATGCATCCTCCGTTTGGGGCCCCTCATATCAAGAAAATATTAAGAAACTGGAACAGACACAAAATATAGCAGTGAGATTCATAACTAACGAATTTTCACATTTGACTAGAGTAACACCATAAGTAAAATAACTAAATTTAGAAAGCCTTCAGGAGAGAAGACTCGAAAGTAAAGTAGCAATTATAGGCAGGGCCGGTCCTAGCGATAGCGGAGCCCTATGCGAAACTGGCTACGCGGGGCCTAGCCTGTGTGGTAATAAGGATATTAAGTGAAGATTTTGTATCATTAAAAAAATCGACTTTACTAAATTCAAATTGCGATCTGTACTTTATGAACCTTGTATTTATATGCCAGTGACTATGAAAGTAAATAAAGTATTAGAACTTCCGAATAAGGTTAAAAATTCGCCCGATTATTACATTTTATTATATGAAAGCTGACAATGCCTTTTTTTTCTTTTATCGCGCGTAGGATTTGTGTTTTCTCAATGAATGACACCAACAAATAACAATTTTGTTTATTTTTCTGGAGATTTTTACGAGTTTTCAGGAGATTTCCAGGAGTTTTTCGTATATATTTTGCAATTTAATAATTACACCTTGAATTAGAGCGGGGCCTATGAAAGCGCGGGGCCCACTGCGACCGCATAGGCTGCAGTGGCCTAAGACCGGCCCTGATTATAGGCCTACATAAAACACTGAACGATAATCTTCAAATACAAAAACAAAATCTAATAAAATACCCAGAAAGACACAAGGATAAAGGCACATTCCTCGTTTAACACGCTAGGACAAATGTGTACAAATGCTACTTCTATGATTTCTATCCTAGTGCTATTAGAGCAAGGAATGGGTTGACTGAGCGGCCTGAGCCAGCCAGTGACTTGGCAGAATTTAGGTCATTGGTTAACATGTACGGCTAAATGCATGACGCATAGAACGTAATCATCTTCTTTTTTTGAAGTAACGTTTGTATTATATAAGGTAAGATAAGATGAACCCTTATCTGGCAGTTCTGATATTGTTCTGTACGTTGCAATTCTTGAATCGTTTTAGGATGTTTACAAAACAGATTGAAATGAGCATTATTATTGCTTGAAAAGCAAGACGTCAATGAAGAAAACTAACGAATCAAGATATGGAATGTAAAGTTGTGTTCTGTAATAATCCCAAAATGCAAACATGTTTTATCTCGGTGTATCTGTCGACTGCAAAGTCTCGACAGCACTAACTCATTACCAAGTTTGTCTGTAAGCAGTGTCCCCTTTATCAGGATGCCATTCTTGAAGTGTTCCTACCTGGGCATGCTACCCTTCATCACAGTGGCGCCCGGGTGGAAACGATTAGGCTGAAGGGTAGCAAAACAAGACTCCTGTGGGGGTGCCTAAGGGGGTGCGAGAGCATCCTCATTGCACTGCGCGGAGTTGTAAAAAACTTCCACAACATTGTCACAATCCAGGCACTGTTCCTCAAGGGGCCGTTACATAAATGGCGTTTAGCCTGGTAAAGAAAAGTAAAATCGCGGGGGGTCTTAGTAAACGCGGCCTCTTGCCAAGAGTCTGACCCACCCGCCAGACAGAACAGTGCACACTGTTCTCATTCAGGCCGGTGAGAGGGAGCTCTTGTTCACTTTTGCTGGCCTAGAGTTCCAAGAGCCGAAGGCTCAACTCTACCTGACAGTTTCAAGAAGAAGAAGAAGTGTTCCTAAAATGGAAAGGCTGCAACATCGCAGAAACTGGTCCAAGAATGGGTGAATAATTGACAAAAATTAAAAGACAAATCAGAAACACGAGAGAAGCAGGCAGATTGTCTGGTTTCACTTATAATCGTTATTACAAAACAGTCAAAGATCTTCTCAAAGTTGTTACTTATGCTGCGAATTAATTCGTGTTTCTCTGTCCAAAAGAGGTAAATTTAGTACAAATGCTCTCACTTTGGACTGTTACGGAAAAAAATAGATACTCTTCTTGATGACACCAACAGAATTAGGTATAACTGAAACGTCATTCAGGTCAATGATAAAAAGTTTAAGTCTGTGGGACGCGCAACGGACAAAGTCTGCTTTTGGATATTTTTCACGAGCTCTAGTCTGAACACAGTTCTGGATGCTACCCATCAAGGGGTAGACATCGTAGCCTTAGCAGAGTAGTTGGTCTATGTCTAGTCTTTACACAAGACACAATGTAATCTCTGACAATGAGGCTAGATACAGGCACCAAGAAAACGCAGTCAATTCATCTCCTGCCAGAGGTACGTTGATATAAATCAACGTTTTGACTCAGATGGTAAGGGAAGAACTTTCTTAAATCTCTTCTATCTTAAATTGGTGGACGTGTTTAACCTGCTATTTTATTGAGCGCTAACAATGACCGCAACTCTGCAAGACGTAAATACATTTACCAAGATAACTGCACTCCTCAATCTTGGTCAAAGAAACTTTCCTATATATCAAATCGAAAGATAGCTGGCAAGAATTTGCCCTCCAAGATAAAACTTTTATCAAATTCTAGGCCTTTACTAAATATAATGATAGCTATAATAGTGTGCAGGTGAAAACAAATCGTCACGACTAAGATGCTATAGAATATTGAATTACAAGCCTGAAGCGCACATGTATTCTAATTTATTACAAAAATAGCTGATCCCTATTAACTTTATTTCTGTGGAAGTACTACATGTAAAGTTGCTTCTTAGCAGAAGTTAATTGATTTGAAAGTGTAAAAAAACTGGCTAAAAGTTAGTGACTCAGAATTCAGAGGGGTGCACAAACATAGTCAGCCATCAATTCCTGATAAGCCTAGGCTAATCTACAACTGTACTTCAATCACCAGTGGAAGTACTACTTGTTCAGTTGTTAATTAGATTTTGATTGATCTGATGGTGCGAAAAATGGCTAAAATTCGGCTGCCCAAAATCCAGGTGGTGCAAGTGCACCCCTTGCACCCCCAGCGTGCGCCCATGCCCCTATCAGCTTCATAGAGGAAAAATTGATAAAAAAAAAAACACGACACTCATATGACACATGTTTTTTTTTTTTTTTAAGTCTACCTTCTGTATAAGGTAGAGGTCTGTAATCTTTATAAACTTTATTACAAATATAGACTTCTTCCCCTTTTCATTTTCTTCTTGTAGTAATGTAAGAAGCCAGAGACTCAGCCGTCTTAAGAACAACCTTGTATTACTCTGTGCGGGGGAGAGAGAATAAAAGCCACATTCCACAGACCAGCTGTCAATCGCTTAGAAATAAAATAAAATACGCAGTTACCACACGAATTCTGCATGAGAAAGCTTAGACTCAGGTCGAGTTTCTGGTGTTTCCACGTAAATTCGCAAAGGCTGGAGCCAGATTGTTTCTGTGTGACACTTTGCATGTCGTTTACTAAGATTTCCCATTTACCTATCCAGGTAGATAAAATTGTCAATGCATTTGACCCAATTACCTTTCTGTTATTTTGGTCCCTTCTACAGCCCCCCCTTTCTTTCTCTCTCTTTTATCACGCCGTCTGCCACTTTGCGCATGCCGCGTCACCTGACTTCCGATCCCATTTCGAATGTACACAAAAGGTTTTGGGGCAAGTCATCCAAGAGACACACACATCTAGAACTCTAGATCTAGAATTATGGATCTACTATAACCTAGATCTCTTGAGATAGATGTTTGCATCAACACAATAGTGGATTACTTTGTTTTTGTGCTTCGGTTTTTAATTCTAAGTGTCATTGTCTTCATTCATGTGTGCAACTTTGGATAAATCTAATTATTTTGTTACATACATAGTATATAGTAATATAGTATATACGCTAGAATTTTTTTTTTCTTTTCGAAAAGTGCCGCTAACATGAAAGAAAAAGTCAAAAGTTGAAGTAATCAGATCTGCCAGACTTTTTGGCAGGTAATTTTCATTTTTTTTCACAGGTAAATTCACGTACTTCGGGCATGCCTTTGTTGAACTCTGGCGTCAGTTAAAGAGTAGACTAAGTTAAACTAGATGATCTAAGTAGAATATAGGTCTAGATTAGGGGCCTATTACTATTACAGAGCTACCTGCTATAGTATATAATAGATAGATAGATCTAGTCTGTGTATAGTGACTATCAGTGTACTCTAGCCCCAGGATATAAATGTAGATCTAGATTTTAGATCGAGATGAAATCTAATAAAAAAAAAGTATCTAGATATAGATCTATAGGCATCTAGACTCTCTCTGTGTAGGTCTGTTATAGGCCTTTTCAAATTTCTGTATTCTTGATCTATATCAATATATGTAATATAAAATTACTAAACGCGTGTCAAGGTAGGGTTTTAATTTTTTCCTACACACTACTCTCGTATTTGTAGTGTGACCTACAAACATAGGTTCTATCTAGATCTATACAGATTATTAGTAGATCTAGATTCTAAATGTTTTTGAATGAAGTGAAAGAAACTAATCAGTTTCATGTGTTGATAGTGTATCGAGATTCTCGATTAAATTCGTTCATGTTTTAGTAAAACGTATTTCGAGGTCTTAACGTAGTCTCGTTCTCTTTACAATAAGGAAGTAATCTAGTTATACTAGACACTAGAGATTATACTAGATCTAGGCATATACAGTTGCTTTCAAGAAAATTTTAAGGAGTTAGATCCACTCTTTAACTGTTTATAACTGGCAGGGCTATTGCATTAGGCCTAGATCTATTTTCGACATATAAGCTCAAATTTGTATTAGCTTGTTGAGCAGTAGGCTATGCAGAGGGTCAGTGAATTACTAACATTGTAGATCTCATCTCGATGTTAGTGTGTGGTGTACATGTGTAGGTCTAGATCTATGTGCTTTGCTTGGTGATTTCCCCGAGGATGGATCTTAAGAAAAGACTTTCAGACCTGGACCCAGAGTTGGATGGCCTGGGCAACGACAGTGAGAGAAGGGTGCTGTCCATCCTGGAGGATAGGGATAAGGTCATAATGCTGCAGCAGCAACAGATCGAGAGGCTGAAGGCGGAGTTGAGGCGAGTTACTGAGGAGAAGGATTTACTTCAAGCTCGCCTGGATGCTGTGGATGGCGAGAGGACACCTGTCAACTCCCTGGAGCGCCAGAGCAGGTGAGTTAGGCATCGGCATCATCCCTCTCCACCATTCTTTCCTATCACTATTTCCACAACTATTGTTGTTCTCATGACCCAATTTCAAGTTCCTAAGCCTATATCTTATTTTTTTTCTTACTTTTATTTTTACAATTTTGTTTTTGAGTGCTCATTGTTTATTGAAACTACTGAACTACTGACATGTACATACACTTTCTCCCACAGAGACTAACATGTTCACAATTTACTGTTGTTATAAATTATAAGCAATATCTGATGTGTGCTTGGTTGAGCATCTTTTCCAATTACTGTTTATACATATAGCTCTACTAACAATACAACAGTTTAGTACACATTTGTACATACATATTAATCCATGGTGTTAATATTTTCTCGATCTTTTATATAACCTATACTTCAACCTATCCAATATAGATATACATTATTATAGGCTCATTCTGTCACACACACACACACATATATATAATTTCTTATTATATGCATGCATAACATACAGCATACATTATTATATATCAATTTCTTTACATCTCTGTTGGTTTCAAAACTTTGTTTTGTCACATTGCAATCAACATATCTCATTTATTAATATTTGGTTTAAGCACATAGAACCAAGTTGTTTCTTTAGGTCTATAACATACATTTATGCTGTTTTTACCATCTTTAGTTTGATTTTTTGTTGCTGATAGTGAAATATAATGCAGTTGGTAATACATTCCAATTGAGCACACAATCTGAATATACATGTAGGTTATTAGGCCTAATGACTATGAACAGATCCATTTTTTTTATCTTATACTTATAGGTGACATCTTTATTTGAGGAAACAAGTATTTAAAAAAAAATGTGGTTAACAAAAATCTTGGCTTGTTGACTCCTGACATCCTGTTTATACTAAAACAAATAAACATTACAAAATAAACATCTTCAATTGTCTGTCGTTTAGTCATTAACTTTGACCTGGCCAGATGTTTTAACACATCTGTTTTGTTTGCTTTTATAAAACTATTTACCTTCTTTAAAATAAACTAAATCTGTCTCTCTTCCATTTTGCTCTTCTCTTATTGTAGTTCTGTAGTCAGACGGTCAGACCTCTGATTGACACATAAATACATAAAAAGATAGTATAAAAAATTTCTATCTAATACAATTGTGTAGTGTTTCCTGGCATGCTTCCTTGTTACTTCTCTTGAATTTGAAAGCTAAACAGCTAGATCTATTTCATTGTGTTATGGTATTTTTATTCAAGTCAGGTGAACAGTTTCAACGAAGTATTTCTTACGTACAAGTGTAGCCTGACTATTTGTATGCCGCGACTTTCGCATTAATATCCTCCTCTCCATTCCCTCTCGCCTACAGATTTAAAATACATTTAATTGAAACTCAAAACCTCTATTAATAGGTCTACTAAGAAACTGTTATTGTTTGAATTATTCGGAATTTATCAAACGAATATGGCAGTTAGAGTGTGTTTCTAACGAGTTATCTCTAACGTTGTTCATTACGTGCAATCAAGTCAAACATTTAGGTCATTAAACTTTTTTGTCTCCATTTAAATCAGCGTAACCTCTCTGCGTTGATTAATTGCTCTATTAATTATCTGTAGAGAGATTTAGTTTGCGGCGTCTCTCAAACGTTTGCGATCTATTTTACTCCTAGGCGAGAAAGTTTGGTACAAGACTAAAAGCTGATAGATCTTTATCTATTTTTTTATAAGCCATTCTCCCTCTTCGAGTTAGAAGACCAAGTAAGAGTGCAGTAGTTAACATGGCTACAGTAGAACCACCCGAGACCTACATATTTTGACACATCTGACGCAGAAATGTGTATGTATTTGATAACTTTGGGCCCAGCGTATTTCACATCTATTGTAAATTGTACTGGTCGCTCTGTTTATGAAGTGTAAACTTCGATGCTTTCAACACTGCACACCCCTTGCTTTTCATATACACACACCCCCATTCCCTACCAATACATAGACACACTTTTTTGTTAATAACCTTTGACCGCTAGGATATATTTTATTTTTAACTGTATTCACATACTAGAGACATCATCATCATCATCATCATCATCATCATCATCATCATCATCATCAATCCTTTGGGTTCCTCATGAAACCTTGGGACTCAACAAAAAACACTCCACTCTCCACTGTCTCTTGCTAGTTTTTGATGGTTTCCCAGCTCTTTCCGGTTCTCTCGGCTTCCTCTAGTATACTGCGTCGCTATGTTCTTTTCTTTTGTGGGGATCCTAAATCTAAATATTCATTGCTTTTTTGGGTACGTACCCTACAGGCTGAGAAACGCTGCTTTATGATGTCTCTGTTTGCCCGTCATAACCTAGGCCCATCTCCATGTAATGTGTGTTGTCTAGCTTTATGACGGGACGCTGGGGTTCTAAGTGGGCGAATCAATCAATGGCAATTTGGTCGCGCGTTTCATTATGTAGGTCCGGGGAAAATCCTCCTGAGACGGAAGCGTAGTCAGTAGGAGTCTGGAGAGGCCAGCATTGGGTAACTTACTTGTCTCTTACACACACACACACCAACAAACTTAAGTGTGTGATTGCTTATGTTTGTTCTAACCTGCATGTTGCACTGATTTCTAGTCACGTGACTCTGGCTTATCTCGTGAATTGTGAAGTTCATTCGAGTTTGGTCTGTCACCTTTTTGTTTTAGATACGTTATCTTCCGTCAATCACTTTAGGGAATTAGGTCACTGGAGGTATTTGTACTGCAAACTTGAAGTCATATTTTACAAACACGAACCACGTATTCTGGAACTCTTTTAATACTTGCTATTTCTCTCTTCCCAAAAATGCAGAAGTCCACAAGGCCAATACAGATAAAAATATTTTTAAAACGTAAACAAAAATGTACGGATTAAATTACTAAATTAAAAAAGATTAAATGTACCAATTGATTCTGTTCTAGAGCCCAGTTTCGACCAGCACTTTAGCATTATGGTTAGGGCCTCAATTAACTTATACCCGACCTTGAGCAGAAATATCAGAATAATGTTTTCCGTTTTGTTAGTTGACACTTTTTGTTTGTGTGTGTGTGTGATTGCGCGCTAGTAGATTGAAGTGATTGTGTCAAGCGTTACTTTGGACTGTTACACTTATTAAACTTTGAAGTGAAAACACCATTACATTGATGTATAATGTGTAGTGCTGTATAAAAACACCATTACATTGATGTATAATGTGTAGTGCTTATAAAAAACACCATTACATTGATGTAGGATGGACATCCTTTGTTTTGGCAGCCTACGAGTATGTTTGTGACATAGTGCATGAGCCACACCCCTTGTTGCACATCTCCTTTGGTTAAATGGTGCAGCACGGTGCGAATGCGTTAGTGTACGTGGTGACATCAAACGGAAATGACGTTATGTAGTCAGCAGACGACACCAGACCGTTCACTTTTTTGTACGTCTGTTCTAGTTTTATACCAATTTTGTTTTTCATTTTGGAACCAGGTACTCATTTTGTTGAGTTTATTCCTTTGTTTGGACGCTGTGAATGTTAAGGCATCGCTATGATATGACGTACTTATGTCACATGTCAGCGATATTTTTCTGATAGATGTTAGCAATCGATATCATCCTCATGCCATGAGCTCCATTCCCGTTAGTGTGGGACCAGTCAGCTAAGCATCAACCGGTACAGTCTTCCTTGTCTATATTCTCTGCTTCTTGTTGTATTCAGTCTTTGTTTCTCTTTCAGTTCTCTTTATGTAAATATCACTTTGTATAAGACATCTTTCTTTCCAAGTATCCAACTCCACCTTCATCTTTTTTTTTTTAAATTTCATTTTCTTTCTACCAGCATGTCTCTGTTCTCACTATGGGCCTCATTCTGTTTTCTCTCTTTTTTTTATGAACATTGAAGTTGTTAATTTAAAATATTTTATGGTTATTAACTACATCCTCAGTATTTTGCATTGTATTCACCATCATACATTTTATTCACCATCTTACATCGTATCAACCTTCATACATCGTATCCACCATCATACACTGTATTGACCATCATACACTGTTTTCACCATTAAACATTGCATCCACCATAATACATTTTATTAATCATCATACATTTTATTATAACCATCATACACTGTATTCACCATCACACATTGTATCCACCATCATAAGCTGTATTCACCATCATACACTGTAATCACCATCGTACATTTTATTCACTGCATTGATCATCATACAATGTATTCACCATCAAACATTGTTTACCACCATCATACATTTTATTCACCACCATCATACACTGTATTCACCATCATACACTGTATTCACCATCATACACTGTATTCACCATCATACGCTGTACTCACCATCGT
>JADKLZ010000687.1:31826274-31839318 GCA_021533235.1 Biomphalaria straminea | reverse complement strand
AATTGAACCATTTTATAAAACATAACAGATTTCCCGCGGCCTCTTGATTTACCGGGAGCACCCTGGAAATCTCCTGAAATGTTATTAAATGCTATGCCGCCGGTCGAAAAAGTTCTGGAAATTTCCGGACATTATTAAAATCTTTTTAAATTAAAAAAAAATATGCTATGCTATTTTGTGAATGAAAATAGTGCGGATTTGGATATATTATTTCCAATACACACCGTGGTGCGTACGCCATGGGATCTTCCCATTTGCTTGTTATAAGTAAAAATGCGTGAATTCATGAATGAAAAATACTATGAATGGAGATAAAAAAAATGGCTAATTGACCTTAATTTACGCGATATTAAGAATATAGCTGCACTCATGTAACAATGCTTTAGAAAAACAAATTTGAATGTTAATTTGATTAAATGGACTATAATTAGTATGTTCATGTGCTAAAGCATAAAACTATACTTGCGAAGAGAAGTTCTATAAATCTTCTTAGAGTTGAATTCGAGTTTTAGATCTAGATCTAGATCTAGGAACAGATTTTAGATGTATAAATTATTAAATTAAACCATTTTATAACATATAACAGATTTCCCGCTGCCTCTTGATTTACCAGGAGCCCCTGCGATATCTCCTGAAATGTTATTAAATATAGACCTACGAAAAAGTCCTGGAAATCTCCGGAAATTATTGAAATCTTTTGTAATTCAATAGTAGATATATATATATATATACATGTGTTTTCACGAAGTTACTTGCTTTTCCCAGTCTATTGATTTCTTTATGTCTATGCTATTTTGTGAATGAAATAGTGCGGTGCGGATTGGGTTCATTCACATCGTGGTGCGTACGCCATGGGATCTTCCCTATTTACTCGTTGTTGTTGTGTGTTGTCTGACCTAGTTCTTTGAGAAATATAATATAGAAGATGATTATTTTCAATTTGATTGGTTTTCCTGTGCTTATTTTTGTGCAATGTGAAATAGCTTGTTTTTGTTTTTTATCTTTGCCTCTTCTGTGTCTTGAAAGTATAATTTGAAACTTTCTACATTTTGATTTTCTAATTAAATCGATTAGTGTTAATGACACCTTACTTTGACCTTACATACATTGACGTAAAAGTTATCAACTTTCGTTATAAAGATAATAAAGACATGAAATAAATATAATCTTGCAATTGAAATTTTATTCAGTTCTCTAGAGATTTAAAAAAAAGTCTAATAAAAGCAAAATTATAGCCCGCAATACCCCCCTTTCTCCCTCCACCAACCAAAAACACGAAAAAAAAAAAATAAAAACTGCACATTATTGCTTTATCCAGATTTCAAATCAAACGCTATGCATTGTTTTTACTCAAGAACGGTAACAAGGGAATATTTGGCGAAAATGTACAATTCTACTAGTTGTGTCCCTTGGGATAAGATATTCACAAATAGTGTTTAAATTGAAAAAAAAACATAGAGAAAGAATGTTTACACAGTTATATTGCTAAGATCCAACATCAAAAGGGTTTTAATTATTTATTTATTTTTATTTTTAGCAATTACAGCTAGATTGTCAATACATGACATGATTAATGATGAACTATTAGTCTTTCTATGGTACTTCCGCTGGTCAATATTTAAAAAAAAAAATTCACTACATTTAATATTATCCAAAAAAAAAAATCCCCTTTCAGACCTTCTGGTCTATACGGCAGTTGATGTAATGGTTATCTGTTTCTGTGGCCTACTGTTAACGAGGGTGTCATATTTCTAGCACAACGACTTTTTCCAAACTAATGTCATGCGCCCATTAGGTGGATTCAGATGCGCCCAAAGATCCCGAAGTTAGAAATCCCAATCTTCTCGATTCGAACCCGACACCCTCGGTCAAAAGACAAGCGCTTTAGCTCTCAGCCACCGCGCCTCCTACATGTAAGACCTACCTAATGAAATGGCGGCTGTGAAGACACATCCAGTTGGACAGACATCATCGAACAGACACATTTTCTATTTATCATTCAAAAAGGAAATGAAGAAAAACTTTGGATACAAAAATATTTTTGTTGCGTTGAAAAATGGCTGAAAGAAATGGTCAGAAACAATTGTTTAAAAAAAAATGACACTCTATTGGTGGATTGTTCAATTGAAACACAGTGGTGTCACTAGTCGGGAAGACAGTGTGAATCAGTTTAGTGTAACTGTGAGCCAAATCCTGGACTATGCTTTCGGAGTGATCTGTAGGACATACGTTCGTATTTGGCAAACTAGACTTCTGAAGAAAGCAACCATGTCTAAAAATTCATCCCCCCCCCACACACACACACACAGAGTGGGTTTTCAAAAAAGAACAAACAACTTAAATTGAAAAAAAAATCAGAGGACCTTCCAATTGCGACCATGTCTAAATATTGCAAGATTTAAATTTCCCTTTTCTTATTGTAATGTAATAAATTAATTACCACTAATTGATTAAGTATTTTATTTTTTTTTTAATTTTTTTTTTTGGTTAATGTATAACTAAAATTTCAAATTGATCCGAAAATGGAAAGTGGGACAAAAAAATTGTAGAAGAATCCACCCACCAAGACAGAGTTGAAATTTTTGATATAAGCTTAAAAATATATATAAAAAAACAAGATTACAAAGAGAGTTTGTGTGATACACAAACTCAGAGGCAGCCCCCGTTGGAGTCGGATCCCTGTCGATCCGCCTATTCTCAAGATGTTTCGGATGTTCCTTCTAAGTTGAAAATAATTAACTTCTCGCTGGACGACGGAGGATGGCGAGAAGGGTAAAAACCTGCCTTATCTTGATGTTTGCGCACTAGACTTTAGTTCGGATTTATCGTTGGTCCCTGGCTCAATTCCTGTATGCTCCCATTCTTAAACTATCGCAATATTTCTGAAAGAACAGTAAAGGTTAAATTATATTTTCAAAAGCCTTTAGTGTTTTTTTTTATCTAACCCTGACGGACAGACCAACCAACAGACAAAACGCACAAAAATATGCTTCTTTCATTTTAATGGGGGCACTAAACAATTATTTTTTTTAAATCTGATTTTTAAAAAAAAATTAAGAAATTAGTTTAGAATCATGTCATTGCCGGGATTTACGCTAGTACACGAAAGTCGCTGCTAAAAGTTCATTTTAAAAAATGTGCGTGATATCCACATGTAATGTGCATTTCTTATAGTAACAATTCCTCCCTTACATTTACGTAATTGTTTCAGAATTGGTGTTTTATTATTAAAAATCGATTGCATAATTAATTTTATAAATTAAACGGTTTGCTTTTAGAAAACTAAAAGTATTCGTTGCGCACCAAGCCGCATTTAATGGTGAAAAAATATTTTTCGTATCTCTTCTAGTTTTGGCGCCCTGAGTGTGACAGACGGACAGACGGACATTTTGCGCAAACCTAATAGCGGCTTTTCCCCTTACGGGGGCCGCGAAAAATACGAAAGTATTATACATATTTGTTATAGGATAGGATAGTGAAGCACCTTAGTCTAAGTCTAGCCAATGAGCTAGAACTTAATATCATAAACCTTGAATAGCAGTTGAATGTTACAGAACACTGCACACCATGTTCAGTTTATGAACAGTGCAGGCCTAAATTTGGCCATCCGGAAACGTCCCTCCGTAAGCACTAGAGTAACGTCTGCTTTCAGAGCTGTACGAATGATTTCCCCTTGACTGCAAATCAATCAGACGAGCGGTTGACTGCATACAAAGTATAGACTAGTATATAGGTATCATGTCCTAGCACTAGGAGACATCTAACTGGAGACTCACCAGGACGTCATGTGTGTCCCCTCCCGTGCGGCATTAGGATAAGAGTTGGAGAAGAACAAGCTGACTGCTGTTAACTGCTTACCTCTACCAAATCAATAAATACATAGTCTTGAGCGTTTCACACAATTTTCAATTGTGAATCATTCAGGTCTGGCCTTAAACGAAGTCATTTTGTCCATTATCATATTTCATCTAAAAATATGTCCCAGTGGCTAAAGTGTCTCGGATTTTATTGTTGTCGCGAATAAAAAAAAAACATACCGGGATTATTTATTGAAAAAAAAAATCAATACTCTATATCTCTTAGAACACCAAGGAGCTTTATATAGATCTAGGTAATTTAGGTATATGAAATTAGCTATATTCCACGTGAGACATTCATTTAAAAACAAGCAAAAAATAAAAAATAATTTAAAAAGTAAAGCATATCTAAGGGGAAGAACTCCATATTTTAAAGTCGTGTCTCTCATTATTGTAGGATTTATTTTCATTTTTGAGACAGAAGTAATTTTTTTGTTTTATATTGATTCATACTTTGTTATGTACAAAGAATAATTGTGTAAAGTTTTATCATCATCCGAGAATGGGAAGTGGGAGAAATAATGTGTACAAAAGTCGTACCAGACACAGTGTGTTGATACAAGATTTATTGAAAAATACTGTGTACTATGACACACAGATTTTATAAATTTTACTTTTAAAGTACAGTCCGGAGAGTGTAAGGAAAGGGTGGTCAGAAGAAATGTTGATTGAACAACGTAACTGAGTAGACTGGAAGTGAGGTGTCTTGAATGGACACATCCTCACTGTACGCCGCGAAGCAAGTGAAATGATCGGTAATAATGAAGGTGATGGTAGCAATACCCTTAGTTTCATAGGTATCAGGATACACACATCTGTTAATATAACTATGTATCAAGATATACACATTTGTTGATATAACTATGTATCAAGATATACACATTTGTTGATATAACTATGTATCAAGATATACACATTTGTTGATACAACTATGTATCAAGATATACACATTTGTTGATATAACTATGTATCAAGATATACACATTTGTTAATATAACTATGTATCAAGATACACATTTGTTTTATAACTATGTATCAGGATACACATTTGTTAATATAACTATGTATCAAGATACACATTTGTTAATATAACTATGTATCAAGATATACACATTTGTTGATATAACTATGTATCAAGATATACACATTTGTTGATATAACTATGTATCAAGATACACATTTGTTAATATAACTATGTATCAAGACACACATTTGTTAATATAACTATGTATCAAGACACACATTTGATAATATAACTTCTTTGGGACTAGAGATGAGTAGGTCCCATTTTTTTTTCATTGACTCTTGTGTTTCGAGTTCCACTATATTTTAATTAATAATTTATCCATATCATCCGATATAATGATATGGTTTACTTGAGTCTGTAGAAGTAAAAGTTTGTATATACAGAAGAGTGGAATCATTATTTCCTTTAAAAACTTTTACATTTGTTTCTTCTATAATATATTTAATGTAAAGAAAACTAGAAGGTTTCATAGAGAAATAAATTCTCGTATATCTTTTTAGGTGAGTGACTAAAATATATATTAAAAAGATCGGTTAATGACACTTCTTGTTACTGATTAAACTCATGCATGCATGTTTAAATTATTTACAAAGAAACTTTCTAAATGTTCCTCGGTCAACTTTTGCACTCATTATCTTGAGATATTTGTATTCAAGTTATGTAGACAAAGATATTACTGCTGTCTAGACATTATGTTAAGTCATAAAAAAAAAAAGTCTTCGGGAATTTCCCCAAGTTCTGAAGTTTTTCTCCTTGGATTGCATTGTCTATTATCAGGTCATCTTATGTGATACAAGCTTTCTCTCAGTTCAGCATTTTTGTATGTAATAAAATAATGTCTGCTGTGGAAATCTGTGGGGAAACTGTCAGACTTCTGAATGCGCGAATATGAAAAACATTTTGTCTTGTCTTGTCCTGTGGAAAGTTTTATCTGCATGTTTGTGTTAATTAGAGCTTCAGCTCGACTAAGTTATTTGTATTTTTAGTGTGTTTTCTTTCTCTGTATTTCAAATATCAGGTGAATTTATTTAATGTTTTGGCTCTATAAAGTGTCTATGGTGTAGGATATCTTAATGTAGTTCGTAGTACATTTTAAGTTTGTCATTTTATAATTATAATGTAAATTTAATCATTTGTTAATATGTTTTGTAAGTCACTATTTTATTACTACACTTGAATCAGGCCCTCCGCCAGAAATATTTCGGCCACAGACAATTAGCTACGTGTGCCCCCCCCCTTTTTTAAAATTTGTTTTTGCTAAAAACCTTGAAATATGTATATATGCATAACCAATCGTGAACTTCGTCTCCTCGCTTATCTATTGGGACTTTGACGATTACTGTTGGGTCATGTCCCGACTGCTGTCTTGCTTATATGTCTTCAAATTTTGTACGTTTTTTTCTTTCTTCTTCTAAATGAGTTATTCTTGGCCAATGGGTTTGTTCACTAGTGATGCATATTGTTCTACAATGTGACCTAGTCTAAGTATATCTATGTAGAGTTATAGAATATGTAGGTCATCTGTAGCTGAAGTTATTACATGTAACAATCTTGCGTTCGAGGCTCAGCTGTAACACGCAGACCAGGTAGTATTGTTAACATGAGATCAGTCGAGAAGAAAACATGCAGTGACGAAATCGTACTGGGATTTGAACCAAGTTCTAATAAACAAAAAGTATAGTGAAATTTTCATCACCATGTTAAAACATTGCACTCATCCTTAATTTTCGGAAGCCATGGCATTGTCTTATGTTTATAGATCTAGGATCGATGGCCAACAGATGTTTTTTATTTGGTTTTGTTTCTGACGCTTTAAATGACCATTACTGTCAATAGATTTCTAAAGTAAAAGCTAAAGTCTAGAAAGTAAAGACTTTATGGGTTATACATTTTCATCATTACCTTTTTAAATTTAAATCTTTCTCTTTTATCGTTCTTTTTTTTCTTTTTTGTTTATTTGGTTTCTCTCTTTATCTCCCCGTTTCTCTTTCTTTCCTTCTCTTTTTTTCCTCTCTCTTTCTCAGTCTCTTTCTCTTTCTCTCTGTAATTTCTCCTAAAACTAATGATAACCGCTTCATTCTTAGACACAAAGAAAGATATCATGAGATTATGGGGAGAAAATGGGGAAGTTTTTTAATTCATTTTTTTTCATTTTTAGGGGGGGGGGGGTTGCATGTATCAGGTTGCTATATCTACGAAGACAAAGCTGTCCAGATTCAGCCCATACCGCCAAAAAAAGGACTACCAGCTTTTTTTTTGTTTCTTTGTTGATGCTCGTCAATCGTATAGTGCGAGGCAGGTACGAAATGCACGAGTCCTTCGAGATTTGTGACAGCTACAGATTTCAGCGTGAGTGGGCTAGTGTGTGTGTGTGTGTGGGGGGGTGAAGCCGTATCATTGTACTCATGGGCGCGTGTGGCGTTATCACGTGACCATGTTGCCTCCCTGTTACCTCTTAAATCCCCCCTTTCCTCGTAGCAATGTTGTCGAGTTTCTGAGCAAGGTATCCTCACCCCCCCCCTTTTCCCCCCATCTTTTGTTCTTTTGTTGTTCTAACTCCACCCTTCACCTTTCGTGAAACTAGCTTGGGGGGGGGGGAGGGGTACATGGGGGGCTGACGCTTGGGCCGCATTGAAAGAGGCAGAGAAGAAGAAGAAAAAAAACGTGACAAAGACTTGTCGGTGATTAAGCTCTAAGGGCGAGGGGGGGAGATAGAGAGAAGGGAAGAGAGCCGGTTGGCCCCTTGTTTGTATTCATTGGTAGTGGACCAGTTTCTTGTCTTTGCTTGTATTTTCACTGGACTAGAACGGCGGAGCTAAAGCCTCGATTATAAACGATTCGAGTTATCTGTGACAGTCAGCGCCATTCAATAATATTAGTTTTATTTCACTGGACTATCTGTGATTATTTTTAAATATATTTTAATGCAGGTTCGTTATTAGGAATATAAATAATAGCGAAGGGGGGGGGAGGCATTATTTTGTCATTATTAATTATAAATCATGTTAATACTTATAAATAATTATATTATAGTTTATAATGTTTAAAATAACGTTTTGAGTGCCAGTTATTTAATAATTTAGTATAAAAGACATCTCCTCTCTATACTTATAGATTTGTGTGATTATGATTAGGGCTAGCCCCACATTGCTATAAGTATAACTATAAAGTAGATGTCAGATAGCAATTTATTGATTGATTCTTTGATAGGATTGTCATCGAGATTTTGCTGGGGTGTGCAGATCTATTTGTATGTGTGTGAATGTCGTATTCAGTTCAAGCATGTATCGATTTCTATAAGTCTTCATACAATTTTTATAATTAATACGATTCGTGTTTAGTTTTTCCAGATATTGCTTATCTATTGACAAAATGTATATCAAGTCAGTATTAAGTACTTCAGATATTCAATATCATATTGCTTAAATCTATTAAGAAAATTTATGTAAAAATATTAAGTGCGACAGAGCACCGATGTGCATTATGGACTTTCAACACTATGATTCGGAGTTCGATTCCCACTCACTTTTACTCAACAACACCATTTCTAAAAATAACTTCTAGTCTAGTCTAATGACTTTTTTCCTTGCCAGATTTCTCGGAGCGTCATAGTTTCTTAGTTGACAAGTGTACACGCCATAAACAATAATAAATATAGACTGACTAATGGAAATAACTTCATGTAACTTGAAAACATGTATATATCTATTGTATTCGGATTTCCGAATTCTGAAAAATTGCATGATCTTCAGTCTTAGAGGTTAAACAAAACTCATTGACATAAATAAAGTACACAAAATTGCAAGTCACAAATTTTCGTTTCATAAAACTCTTTTATCGGCCAGTCTATATTTATTTATGTCTATGTGTACACACGTATTAGAAATTTTCTTCTATGACTGGAAAAAAAAACTATAAATAGCTAGCTCTTTGGTGTATTTGGTGCAACAAAGTGCTGCTAAGCTAGGCTTTTTCCCAGTTATATGATAATATCTCGTGTGAACTACTTAGCGATTCAGAATCACATTTTCTAAATTCTTCAGTTTGTAGCTTTTTTTTTTTTTTTTTTTTTTAATGTAGTTGGTAACATTGACGTTCGATTTAGCATCCTTGACATTGTTTAGTTTATCTTGTAAATGGTGAAAGACTGATCAGTAGTAGCAGGTCAACATAACCCATCGGCATAGCCCTGGCGTCACCTGAGAGTACCTTTTAAACAAAATCACTAAGTTACTACCAGGACGTGTTCCTACTACTTTGATGCAAATGAAGATTTTATTTTGTCATAAGTTGTTTTTTTTTTTTAAATTTAATGTTTATCTGCTTTATCTGCGTCACGTCAAAAAAGAAAAGAAAAACAGCTATGGTGTGTTTTTGAGTTCGATTTGATCCTAAATCTACATAAAGTCAAGTTAAGTTACTTATTTAATAGATACTAGAAATTCTTTAATTGATAGGGGAACTTTGTCCTGTTTGAAAAGGTCAGAGACTAAAGGTTAAAGTTAAAGACAATTTAAGCATGTCTGAAAGCATCACGGTCAGTGCTTTTTTTTTCTTCTATTTCCACGTACGTGTGCCACTGGGACTTGTTGGTCAAGCGTGTGGCTGACCCTAGGGAAGATATGAGTTGAAAGGAGAAGCATGCTGTTGGGAATCCCGGTATGCGTCTTTTATTCCCTGGCCATCTGCCCATAAAGCTGATTTCCCCCCCCCCCCCCTTTTTATGTGTGCAGGCTCGTGGCAGTGTATTGTTGTTTAAACAAACCAACGAGTGGAAGATAATCCTGCTATCCAGTTTTAACACTTTCCTATCAGAGTTATCTCTCCTCTCTGAGAAGTGTGTTTTTAATAGTGGAATACTTTCAGATAAATATGTAACTTTTCTGCGATGCTAGATAGATCCAATTTTCTGCCGTCATGCAAGTTAGTTAACTTATGCTCAATACTTTCGTAAAGTTAGAGAAATAGTGAATTGAGATATAAGACCAGGGTTAGGCATGGCATTACATTTCTACTTAAGATCAACAAGTACTTAAGATGACATTTTGATTTATGTGGAGTTTTTAGTGACGGTGTTATTATTTATAACACATTCTTATGTTTGATTTCTTGTGTAATACATTGGTTAGCATTTCATTGCAATTCATGACATAGGTATTTCTATGACTCTCAATTCTAGAAAATTAACCAATTCCAATATATTACTTTCTTCCAGTCCACCATTTCTGTTCGTTGCCCCAATGGTGACGTCAGAGTGTCGGCTATGAGCTAAGTGTATGTATCGCTTGGATGGACGTTGGGCTTGATAAGCAGTTGCGTTCCGTGATCGGCGATAAAGCGCTCCGACTCGGCGTTCCGAGATAAGACGACAGCTCCCGAGGTCAGTCGACGTAATAGTCGGGGATAAGGGGAAAGCTGGTTGTGATACAGATGAAATAAACAAAGATTGGAGATAGCACACTAGATGTGTCCATGTGTGTGTGTAGCACACTAAATGTGTTCCTGTATGTGTGGAGACTTGGAGAAAACTTAAATGATATCAAATAGTGATATTGAACCACGCCGGTTCAGGTGTTAGTTTATGTGACACCAAGTGACTTGTGTTTATTTTCCTTTTCATTGTTTAGACTTAATATTCCCTAACACGGTACAGTGAGGTGATTGCTTTTCCTATTTAGGCTAGTAAGCTAGTACGATTGTACATTATGTTTTTGCTCTGTATTTAATGACAGTTGCTTTATTTCGTTGATTCGTTCATTATGCCGATGCGCGAGACCAACAAATAAACATAATGTGTTTTTGTGCTTTTAAGATTGTTTTGTAAATAATATTGTGGTCGAGCGTTAAGTGCAAGTCAAGCGGAACATCTTGAGTTCGACATCGAGTTTAACGTTGAATTAACAGATTCGAATTAAAGAGATTAAATATAAACGTGCAGGATGGACCATCTGGGGCATTTTCAAGCTACCACTGACTGAATGACTCACTCATTGATCATAAGAGCTCTTAAACTGTCGTACGCATCCGCATCAGATTTCGTACACAGGTTTACTTTTATCTCCTAAGTACTCACTTGGAGCGGTTTTTGACAGATTCGCAACCTGTCCACCGCCATTAACGAATAAACGCAAGCTATATCAAACCTTTGTATTTTATTCTAGCTTTTTCACAAAAGGCCGTAGTTTATACAGAAAGCCTTTAAAAATCACAGAAATTTCGTATTTTCATTGATTTTTTTAGAAGTCTACTTATTTTTACAATGCTTCTTCATTTCCACTTCCTTTTTTTTTAGACGAGGTTTAATTAAAAAAACAACAACAATCCTAATAGCAATACTAAGAGATCTAGAGTCTTTTTCTTTGTTGAGAGAAAGAGAAACTTCTAGTATTTCTATCACTGAACTGTTTGTCCCTCTTCAACTCTTCCATTCACGTAAACAATGAAATGAAAACTTTAAAGAGAGACAAGTCAGCAATAGTTGAAGAGATCATTGATTTATTGATAATGATGCATCAAGGCAAGTAAATGTCTTTTATTTTTTCAAAGAGTAGTCAGATACGGTTATATGATTTTGAGTTTCAACCATAGAGATTTATTAATATAGACGGGAAAAAGGAAGTAACTTCATGTAACTTGAAAACATGTATATCTATTGAATTCGGATTTCCGAATTATGAAAAATTAAAAAATTGCATGATCTTCAGTCTTAGAGATTAAACACAATTTATAGACATAAAATAAAGTACACACAATAGCAATTCAGAAGTATTGATATTATAAAACTCTCTCATTGGCCAGTCTATATTTATTTATGTCTATGGTTTCAACTTGCATTCATAGACACTTTGATCTCTTTGAAAAATAAATGCCATTCGTTAGTACGCTGAAGTCCGGTCAGATGGTTTTTAGATGGTCAAAGTGACCAACAGATTTGACTAGTGTGAAAGAATTCTTGTGATCCCTTTTTCTCTTTTCCAGTCTCAGTGGGATTTTGGGGGGGGGGGGGGGGGGGAGTATTTTCAAAAAGAAATCTGACAAGACGCGCGCCGTGCCTGGGGGCAGTGGTATCAATTGGGCGCGCGTGAGTTTTACAGGTAACTAGGGGTCACACGTGAGAAACAAGTGGGACAACCTCTTCCTCTCTCCCCCCCCCCATTCGCACATCTTTTGAAGTTGTACAACCAAAATGTTGTGAGCGGATTTTTGTTAGTCACGTGCATGTTTTTAGCACGTGCAGATCGTGAGTACATTTCCGAACCGTAGATCTCGGAACTTGTGTCAGTCTAACTTTGCTTGCTACACTCATGCAGATTTAGAGCTGACATTAACACTGGTCTCACACTCTGAGCTACATTTGACAAATTTTTTTACAACGTTTGAAAGTTGTTTTTTTTTTTGTTTTTGTTTTTAGACTATTCGTTGCTAAAAAAAAATAATAACTCTTTATTTTCTACCATTGAATGTAGAATTTAAGAAGTTGAAGCGGGCATGATTTTATGGAATGTAGTGAAACAAAACAAAAACAATTTTGAATGGAAAAGGAAAACTATTTCACACGTGTACTTGTATAGTAGACAGAAGAGCGTCTCATTACTGGCATAGCAATATTGTAAGCAAAGTTTTTGTTGGTATTTTGTTTACAATCGCTGTTGGTGCCTACTGTTAGTCCTTGCTACTTCTCCTACAGGGACTACAGTGGTAGAAATAGTCAGTTATATGTTTAGTCACGTGTTACTTCTGTGGTACTGTGGAGTTCACAGTACGAGTTCGTGGTACTGTTAAGTTCATGGTACTGTTAAGTTCATGGTACTGTTAAGTTCATGGTACTGTTAAGTTCATGGTGCTGTTGAGTTCATGGTACTGTTAAGTTCATGGTACTGTGGAGTTCATGATACTGTGGAGTTCATGGTACTGTGTGAGTCATGATAACTCTCAGGAATCATAAACAGAAACCTTAAAAAGGAATATATTTTTTTTAATGGAAAGGAGGGGGGATATAAGGACTGGTGCGGAAAGATGAGACGTACGCCAGGTGCAGTCTGGACAGGTCGAAACACTCAAAACACCGGCCCATCTCGGAACTGAATGACCTCCATTCTTTGAGCCCGGCTGCCCGGCCCTGTTGATTTTTTTTTTTGTGTGGCTTAAAAAAAAAAGGGG
>JADKLZ010000687.1:31793964-31812019 GCA_021533235.1 Biomphalaria straminea | reverse complement strand
CCCCCCCCCCCAATTTCCCCGTTGAAAGCTCAAATTGATATGACAATAGCTGATGACATATTTGACATTTGGTCGAGTCATTTCAAGTACAAAAGTGCTGGCGGTTTTTGGGGTGAGGGTCATGAAGTTCTTGATATCACGTGACTCTGAGCACGTCGTTCAGACCTTCAGTGCTCCACTTTAAGACTTTCAATGTTGTTTGGTTGTGCTTGTGTTGTGACGGGCGAGAAGAAGGAAGTGAGCTGTCACCCAGTGGGGTAATACTCGTCAGTTGTACTACCGTCAACTCTTCTTGGTCAACGTTCTTGTAGGCACTCTGAAGAGCTGGGTTTTAAACAAACAAACAAAAACTCTCACTAACATGCCCTCATATATTTACACGTGAAGTTCAAAGCATTCCAGAAAGATATTAGCGCTCTCAAAATCTTTAAGTAGACAATCATTTGTATGTAGTGGTATTTAGCAATGTAATTGTTTTGTTGCTTCAAAATTGGAACCATTGACATCTGCCCATGTGGAGTGTCACCAGAGAATGCCGACCACGTCCTCTAACACTGCGCTGTTTACCAAGAGGCCCGTATAGGACACTGGCCCCAAAACACCCCAATAGAAAGAAAACTATATGAAGAGCTCCCTGACTTGGAAACCACTGCGCAGTTCATCTCATATATTGGTGTAGTGATCTGAACGCTCCATCATAACAATGAAAACGAAGAAGTTTTGTTGCTTGACATTTTTTTTTTTGCTCTGCAGTGATTAAAAAAAGAGAACTGCACATAAATATAAAGGCTAGATAAATGAACATATTTTTTTTTGTACAGAATATCTATTCTTCTTACAACTTTCAAGTTGGACTCTTCTCACAATAATCTCTGTTTTCCTAATACCTCCCATAGGTGTTGGGTTTCTTAGTGTTTAACGTTCACTGCATGGGCGAAGGTTTTGGTTCTTCTCCCCCCCCCCTCACTCCACCTCCTTTCCTTTTGTATAGTGTTTATTGCCACCTCTCTTTCTTTGAAGATGGGTTACGCAGTACCAAAGCAGCCGCTCCTGGCACTCACACAGTAAGCATCGGAATGCAGTAGCAGATGTTACGTCCAAGTGAGTTTAAGCCCCCCCCCCCCAAACCTCTCCCTGCCCTGCCTGTCACCACGAGACTGTCAGGCGCAACCTCCTTTGACTTTTCATCTGATACCAGAACTAGACTCACTACATAGATCTATTACAGAAATAAATGAGACAGTAATACTTTCTGACAGCAAGCTTGTACAGATTTTAATATATGCTATGCATTTATTCCTGTTATCTGACACCTCTCTTAAATTTAATATTTTGTAAAAGGGGATATAACCATGAACTTAAATATTGAGATTTCACATATTGCAAAGCTCTTGTTCTGTTTCGTTTCTTTAATGTGCATTCAAATAAGAAAAATATCAAATATTTATCGATCTACGAGTTTGATAGGGAATTAATATTTTTAGCGTTTGACTTTTGTGGACACAATTTGGAGCTTCTAGATCTATGTAGGTAAAGTATACCTAGTTAGAATAACACTTGGTCAAATGCACATTGTACTCAAAGTTCCAGCGTTATTAGCACAATGCATTGAATTTGTTGGCATGTGTTCATGGCTGCATTCAGAGATAATATTGTGTTCGTTTCATTCTAATCCGAGACTTCTGTAGTAGATTCCTTATTAGTATAACAGATTTAAAGTGAACGTTTTTCAGTGTTGGGCTGTTACTGGCTGGGGATGTTACGTTAATAAAATTCTTTCGTTTTGATCAACTTCTTTAGTGAAACAGCTGAATGACTTTTGACACTGGGGCACGCAGTTGGTTTAAAAATCGTTGATTCTTTTCGCGTTGGGGGAGCTGTTCGCTCAGCAAATCATTTCTTGCCAAGCTTGGTTATCACGAAGTAGACCCCTAACGCGATCAGCGCCACCACGAAGATGATTGTAAACTTGACAAAGACGGCCTTGAGGATGGTCTCGATGATGGCCAGGATGGACAGCAGGATGGCGACGACGAAGAAGACCACCAGGAAGACGGGCAGCTCGATGACCAGCAGGATGAAGTGGATCACCTTCTTGATCAGGCGGACCACAATGTTGGGCTGCCGCTGTCGGCGCCCAAATATGGGCTTCTCTTCAAACTTGAGTGCTAGGTTGTCAAAAAAGTGGTAGATGTGCATCAGGATGTCTATGATGAACATAAACACGTGCGATGGCAGAGCCATGAGTCTGTCGACTAGCGCCATGGTTGCGGTGAATAGAAGATATTGCCCTCGTTTGTAAAAAAAAAACAACAACACTCAAGTCTGTCTTGTATGAGTTTACTAGATGGAGTGATGTCGTTGTACTACATTACAAACACGTCAACATCTTCTGCCTGAAAATACAACAATATACACAATCATATAGCATTGTCGTAATGAACAAAAGAATTTTTTTTTTGGTAGTCATAGCTTCAGTCTGACTGTTCGTGTATCATGCTTTAAAGTTTTTTTGAATACTGATAAAATACGTGAAAATTTTGCCCTTGGCATTTCGATATGGAGTCATAAAAATAGATCTAGATCTAGCTGAGTAATAATAATAAATAATAATAATAATTATAGCTTCTCCTTCGTGATTGAAGATAGCACAAAACTAGATTAAATGGGTATGGAGTTCTTCGCATTGAAAAGCCGCACACAATACATATTTTCTTGAAGCATTCTCGTCACATATAACATACGATGTTATGATAAAGTTAAGTCTAGTCTTCCAGGTAATAATCTAGATAGTTAATATTATCTCAAAAATGTTCGTAGTGAGATTTGTTAGTATTAAAAGTTAGTTAATTAAGAATAAGTGAATTGACAAGTGATTAACTCTAGATTTCTAGATCTAGATTTTGTGTTTAAACAATTGTGTGGTGTGTTCTTCTTTACTAATTATGTTTTCTACAGTGATTAAAGACATTATAGATTGTACGTAACCTTTAGATGGGGAAGAAAGCTGGCAGTTGTTCTAAATTGACAGGTCTAGCAACTTGGTTAGATAGACTAGAAACATCGAGTTGGCCGCCATAGTTGTTTAGTAAATGACGTCGTACTTCTGCTGGCTACATTAAAAACATGCACCACCAATATTTGTGTTTCAATTTCACAGAGTCCATATCATATAGAATCTAGCTCGAATAATAATATCTTTAATTTTAAAAAGAATGGTAAAACGTAAGGTATAAAAAAGGTAATATTAACTAATGAAAAAAAAATTATATATATATATATATATATATTCTAGATTTATACAACTTGCTTTGGGCAAAAGATGTCTGCACTATTTTACATTAAAAGTTTTTAAAAAATGTTTATACAATAATATCTTACATAAAAAAATATGAATGATATTATCTTAAGCACGAGCGGGTGTACAAATAGCGCAATGCCTGCCTGATCGTGCGTTATGCGCACTGGACTATCGGTCGGTCTTGGTAGTGCCTGGTTCATGTACGCTGCCATCTCCCGTCATTCTGCGGGAGGTTTGGACTAGGAAGTAGATTATCTTCAACTCTAAAGTAACATCCGAAACTGGTCAAACATTTTACATTTTCTTGGCGTTCTACGTTCTAACGAGACTCTTAGATGAAAGACTTCCATGGCACAAGTGTTAGCGTAGGATGTAGTAGTATCTCCGCATATCCTAATTAAGGCGATTTGTAATTATTGCAAATATTTGCTATTAGATTTGAATCGACAATGAAATATAACTCTAATTATTTTCTGTTGTGTTTGCAGTCTGTGCTTATAATTGACAGTTTGCGGATAATTTGAAAGTTATAATAAATTGTTACATTTTATAAACTCGTGTCTAACATTAATAATCATTGCTATTTTCTTGACTTTGGTACATGACGTCAGAAAAAAAGTGCAACTTCAATCTCCTTTAGTTTGAATGTAGCCTCTGAAACGGAAATTGCCGTTAATATAAGTTGGGCTTTTTAAAAAATTTATTTAGATCATAAGTTTTTTTCCTCACACCGCCATTGCGTTATTTGCCGGAAGTTGTATTGTAGTAGTTACAGTAGTATGCAATTATTCCAAAGAGAATTGTATTTTGTTTCAAAGTTATGTGCATTATATTAGACGTAAATCTACATGTTTCCAGGTTTGTACCAATGTCACTGGTAAGGTTGTAGCATTACATAAACAAATAGTACATAGAATAGATCTAATTAGACCTCAAGCAAACAATGTGTACGTTAGCACACAAAATAAACGTTCATACACGGTTTATCTTGAATATTCATTACATGTTAAATTTACAACAATTAGTTACATTTTTCTCAAAGATTCAATTCCTAAAGATAGGCATTTACTTAGTAATTAAAAAAATGAAAAGCCTTTGGTCAGCCGCAAGTAATATTTAGTGCATGGACGTGTGTTATGCGCTTTGGACTGGCATCACGATGGTCCCAAGTTCGAAACCTGCCTGCTTCCACCCTGGCTGTCCTGTGGGAAGTTTGTGCTACGACTCGAGAATCTTTATTTAGGAAGGAATGCCTGTAACTTTTAAAAAATAATACACAAGTAGTCAATAAGTACAATTCTAGATCCTTTTTTTTTTCACTTTATATCTTCCTTTCCTCATTTTTTTCCCTTAGATTCGTTGACCTAATGAATCCCAGCTATATTTGCTACCTTCCAGGTTACCCCCCACTCACCTCAGTGCACGCTCACCTCTCATCCCTGCGTAAAAGATGACCCGGCGTCAACGTCCTGTTATCACATCGAGTCTATCTTCGGAGAATTTCTTTACTTACTCTCACGTGTCCGTTTTTTTTTTTTTAACGTGATGGATGTTTGAGTGACCCCCCATCACCCAACACACCCCTCTCCATACCTACCCACACGTCTGTCAGGGTTTTACTTTCTGCGGCCTTGTTGTCGTACTTTCAGGGCCGTTTGATTGGTGGCTATTCTTTGAAATGAGCACAACATAAGGCTCATAGTGATTACTATTTAGCCCATTTGGCCGTTCCGTTACAGATCTACTAATAATCTGTTTGCCTTAGTTCCTGTGAGTTCGTTGTTTGGACCACACATCTCTCTTCATATATAAATCGTAGTATCCAAGTGTTTACAGCATAATGGACATTTTTTTTTAAGGAAGGAGGGAAAAGTAGTTAATATTTGTAGTACCGGTAGTTAATATTTGTAGCTCTGCAGGCCATGGACAACCTTGACCTTCCCACCAGACAACTCTGTTGCTTTCCTCTTTTAAGTCTGGGCGCCCACATCTTCCATCCACCTAATCCTTGGTCTGCCTTCAGGGTTTTTGGTACTATGCCTCCCTCACGCTTCTAAACTTTAGAGAGAGAGAGACAGACAGACAGGGACGAAATGGGAAAAAGTGTGTGTGTGTGTTTGGGGCGAGGGGGGAGTTGGCACGTGAACGGCCGTAAAATGTAAAGATTATAGTGGATAGGAGCACATCTTTTTCTTTTCTGGCACGATTCTTTCATCCCGTCTCCATTTGGTGATGGGCTGACATCCAACCAACTTTTCACCTTTCCTCCCACGCGTGGACCTGCGGGAGTAAAACTTTACGTGTGAGAATCCCTGACGTGCTCTCTCCTTATTTATGTGTGTGTGTGTGTATAGACATACCCGTGCTCGTATTATCCTTGACCCCGCGGACTAAGCGGACGGAGCGCCTTGGCCAGTACGCGTCCTTTATCTTACCTGGGATATGTATGCGCCTTCTGACAGTGAGTGAATGAATTACAAGTCCCATTAGAAGACACGGGCAGAGTTTGCATTCTGGAGCTACGCGATTGACGACTTGTTACTTTCAGGATATCACGTGACTGGTGTCTCAATATTGCCATCGTGAGGATAACTTGTGGTCGCTGCCTCATTCTCGTCGCCTCTGAATGTTGCCACGTGAATGTCGCCTCATTATTTCCAGTTTAAGGATATTTGGATATTTTTAGGTGTATTAATTGTGATGAGGCCACACCTTTTCTTACTATGGCATTTACATACGTACTTTTGTGTCATGTGTCTGTATACATTGTGCCATAGCCATCTGAACAGGTCGTTGTGATAAAATAATTATACAAAAAAAAAAAGACTCCAATGATGCCGAGCTGTTTGTGTCAACAGTTGATACAACGAAGAAAGAGGCCTGCTCATCTACCAACTCCAGCGTGGTCAGTTAATTTTTTTTTCTTTTCCTCTACCTTGGCACCTTTTTTGAGTTTCGTTTCCACTTCATTGAGATTCATCGACTGATGATCGATTGACATTTCATCTCCTACTTTAATTTCAAAGACCGACAACTCTGTTTCTAAAATTAGACCTTTCAGTAGTTTCAGCGGTGCTTTCGTCACTAACGGTTTATTGATGTTTTAATTTTAGATTTTATTCCGGGCTTGGCCAGTAAAATATTTTTATTTTTATATTATGACAATTTTTTTTTATTTTTCAATTATCAATTTTGTTTGTGTGTGTATATTTGTTGCATTTCATTCGATATCTAAAAGTATATCTGTTGCTCAAAATGCCGTGAGATTCAAATATCATATCCTGTCTGTGATAACTTGGAATGATAACTCTGCAGATGTTTTAATGATAGCATTGTATACAATACATCGACTTTTGTAAAGGTAGGATCGATACTCTCTTCTTGAAGACTCCTTAATTCTACAGTTACTGCACAAATAAACCATTTTTCGTTGACGTTTCTTCGGAGAATAAGTCTGAAAAAAAAAAGGAAAATTACTAAAATAACAAATGTATTATGTTATTCTTTTACAACCACCATTTTTTTTAAACCAACAGTGCGTTCTACTTTGGTCATATAAAATCAAGGAAGTCATTTAGTTAAAGTAGCTTTAGGTTTGAAATAAAATAATCCACAAAAAAAAAATTATGACGCCTGCATATTTCTGAATGAAAGTGTTGCCCAATTGCTGCAGGTGACTCGATGTGAGGGCAGCAACTCAACATGTTCTAACAGCAAGGTCCAATACTTCGTACCAGTACATTATTGGACTGCTTTCATCTATTTAAACCTATATCTAATTAAACAAAGAACAAAATATATATAAATCCAATTATTTGTTAATACAAACAAAAGGTTATTATCTGTATAAAACGTTTATCACTATTTCTAATTCATATTTGATTTTTTTTCCTTAACCGCCCCAGAATCCCTTTGATTTGCGGTTATTGTCTCACCACCGCCACCCCTCGCATTCCGATGTGTGACCTTTACTCAACGAATCAGCGCTAACGAAGTGCCACTACTTCGGTTTTGAGAGTAGGTAACTTGTCATGAACGGGCCGGTTTTAAAATGACGTTCGGCTGTGTTTCCTTTCCTTTCAATATAGCAACATAATCATCCCCCCCCCCCCCTGTTGTCGCTGGCGCATTAACGTGATAAACCTTTATTTATAGATCAGGAAAACTGTCTCCCTCCCTCTGGTAGCCTCTGTTCAGTAGAAGAAAACAAAATATATTAAAAGTTGGATATTTGAAAATGAGGCAGATGTGTGCGTGGGAGAGAGAGAGAGAGAGAGAGAGAGAGAGAGAGAGAATGAGTGAGTCGGGTCTGCACAACGGTAAAAGAGAATATGTTCTTGTTCCTCCCCCTCCCCCCTCTCTGGTGTTGTTGTTCTTAGCACCCCGAGTGTATTTACCTGGACTCCAGTCAGACGAATTTCATTCCCCGCTCAGAAGATGATGTCTCCCGACACAACCGCAGTCCCGCATCCAACATCTGGGAACGGGGGCGCGATGGTTGCGGAGGAGGAAGAGTGAAATGTCCAGCTCGAACCGGAGGGCGCTGGTCCGTTCTATTCAAGAGTCGGCTATGCTGGCCACAGGACTACTGGACATCACTCGCTTGTTGTAAGTTGTACTTCTGGACTAATGTTGTTGTTTTTTTTCACCTTACCTTACCATAGACTCGGTGTAGCTTCAGTGAGAAGTGTGTCATTCGTAGTTAATTTATGTACAATGTGAAGGTCTCTTCTTCGTGACCTGAATAATGTGACCCAATTGTTGACATGTTCTAATCTATCCACGATATCTTTATTTAGTTAAATTAGTGTGTTAAATGGGCGGCTTAAAATCTATGTATTGTTTTATTTTTATTTTGTGTTTAATGTTTCGAGTGTTCCTTCTGGTTTAAAGATAATCATATACTAGCCCAAAGTTTCGCACCCCACTGCCGGGGATGGCAGGATTTGAACCCTATACCATCGAATGATAATCCAGATGATGCCAGATCGCATACTAAATGACAGTTAAATGTGAAGTTCCCATAAGCTATGTAGTATTATGTTTTAGGGTGATTGTCGTGACGGAATTGCTAGCAGTGGAGAAAGGAATTTAAAAAATTCATTTGGTTTGTAATCAAGTTTACTATTTTATTTTTTTAAAAAATAAGAATCGGATTTTTAAATTAACATATCGTAGTCTCACAAACTTGTATTTACATGTAGCTCTTTGTTGATCGTATACTTGGCTGTGTCGGGCTAAGTGAATTCAATGAGTCTTTCGGTAATTACACCTTCATCTAATTCTAATCTCTCATTGTGGACACTTTAAAATACCAGATAAAGACATTCAATTTTATTTATGATAGAACGTTCAAACCCTGTTTACTTTCGTTAACTGGACTCACCTTAGTATAGCAGTAGTTTTGTTGTTGTGTTTGTAAATGCTAACGTACTTCTAAAACTATCGTTGATTAGACGTTCTTTTTTGGGGGGAATTCGTTGGATGCAGTGTGAACCTTTACTCGGTGGAAAAAAAATCATTAAGATCTATAAGGTGAACCTTTGGATGGAAAAAAAAAACAGCTAACGTGGCGGCATTATTGGTTATTTTATCAATAATCTTTGCCTCCTGTATTTGCTATCGTCTGCTGTAAGTTAGCTGCACTCTTACCTCCCCTCACACACAGTGTTACCCTTAGTTGTTGTTTGTTTCAATGGATTGTATCACAGAGGAGGATTGATTGAGGTGGGTGAGGAAAGAGTAATTATTTATCAAACGTCTCTCTCTCTCTCTTTCTCTCTCTCTCTCAAATTCTCTCCCTCTCTTTAGTTTTCTCTTTCTCTCTTTAGTTTTCTCCCTCTCTCTTTAGTTCTCTCTCTCTCTTTAGTTCTCTCTCTCTCTTTCACTCTCTTTCTCTCTCTCTCTCTTTCTCTCTCTCTCAAATTCTCTCCCTCTCTTTAGTTCTCTCTTTCTCTCTTTAGTTCTCTCCCTCTCTCTTTAGTTCTCTCTCTTTTTTTTTAGTTCTCTCTCTTTTTTTTTTAGTTCTCTCTCTCTCTATTTATTTCTCTCTCTCTCTTTAGTTCTCTCTCTCTCTCTCTTTAATTCTCTCTCTCTCTCTCTCTCTCTCTAGTTCTCTCTCTCTCTTTAGTTCTCTCGCTCTCTCTTTTAGTTCTCTCTCTATTTCTCTCTCTTTCTCTCCGTCCTAAGCCCCCCCCCCCCCCACGCACACATACTTTAATACTTACAGACATAGCAGACATGGGAATACAATTAACATTCAGATGTTTGTGTGTGTTGGCCAACGCGCCTTACTATTGGTGACGTCTGCAGTATTGTTTAGCAACTGTTAGCGTGTCAAATAGCTGATAGATCTATACATAGATTTAGGGGGGGGGGAGGGCGCTGCTGTGAACGGCACCGCTTGATGAACTGGAAACATCTACAGACGACATACAATCATACACCAAGGCGAAGTGTCTGCAACATGACGTCAATCGGTCTCCATAGCGGACATTTCATTTTGAGGTCAAGTAGTCCACTTCTGAATGTCACAAGAATCAAGGGAATACTTATATCTACGTTTTACAAAAGTCGGGGAGAATTAAAACGTGTATTTAAAAAAAAAACTACTTATAATAACGCTTGAGTACACAGTACCTATGAATAGGACAAAGAAAGCAATGCATCTTAAGCGTCCAGCAAATTATTTGGTTGGGTCATTGGGTTGGCCACGTCACGCCTTCGTGAGCTATGAATCACTTGAAGCATATAAAATACACATACTGTTCTCACCCAAGTAACAGTAGAAAGTTTTACTTTTAGATCCAAATCCTGTCAGTGGTGATAGAGATTTACTATTTCCACAATCTACTATTTTATACTATTTCTAAACCTCATAATCAATATTATTCCCAAACTTTTTATTTATTTTTGATCATAGTTTTTTTTTATTACATTGTTAGATATACTCTATTTTGAAATTAGTCGACACTGCCTTACGAATTGCGGCGTCCAATTTAATTGATGCTTTCTTCATTTTTTTTTACAGTAACAACTATTAGTATTAATGAGATTATTAAACCAACATTTGTTTTGCAACATGCATAGGAAGGAACTCAAACGCTATATGCGACTTTGGGTTAATTAACGTCACTCGTACGATAGGTCTACACGTTAACCCTTTAAGTCCTACATCTTTAAAAGGCTGTGATAAGAGACATGACAGTGATATGTTTCATGTAATCTGCGTGGCCCCGGCCAGGCGCGGGGACGAATTGGAGCAATCGGTCAAATCGGCCTCAAGCCGGCCCAGGGTCTATGTAAGTGTTTTGGAACCAATGGCAGTAGAAATATTGAATGAACGGCCTAATAGTTGCCGCTATTTCTGTTTGCCCTCGCCTCTTGACTTCCTTCACTTCTGTTGACCTTGAACTGCTTGAAGGTCATCAATTAGCTCGTATATTATTGAAGCTTTCTTCCCCCCATCCCCGATGAATTCCATTTGATCTATGTGAAAAAAATAGTTTTCCCCATTACGTTTAGTAACGTGTACCATTGACCTTTTATAGTAACGTGTACCATTGACCTTTTAAATTAAGGTACACACATTTTTTGACCGGGGAAGCCTGTCTCGATTCCCCGGGGGAATACTGTCACAATAGAACTTACCTGGGTATTTATGCCCCCCCCCCCCACACACACACACAACCCGAGAACTACCCCAGTAAGATCACCACTATAATTTGTCTTAGGCTTATCTTAGGTTCTGATGCTTATTTTGGGTCTTTTTATTTTTAGCTCTTGTCGAGTAGTTTCTCGTCTCTTTTTTGTGTGTATCTCTTTGTGGTCTGTGTGTGTGTGTGTCGTTATTGCCTGTGTGCGGCTCTTTGTTTTCAAAGTGGAGACTTGGTAGAATGGGGCCTCTCTTTGTGTTTATTTTTAGTTGGTAGATCTAGATCCGTCACGTCTATTGTTCTGTGTCAGTGTTTTGTCTCCTCCCGAGACCACCATCCTGTTGATGGTGTCGATACCACAGCGAGTTACTAAGTATGCACTTTTAAAACCCATGGGAAAGCCTCTGACATCCTGGCCTTATAAATTAGATTTCGTGTTTTTTCTGGTTAAATTAGATTTCGTGTTTGTTTTCTGGATGATCGTTTAATAATCAAACTTTTCAAAAAGCATAGCATCGCACATCTCACATTAATTATGCATACACCCCTCTACCTTTTCTCTACCTTTTTGCATTATTCAAATTCTCCCTCTCTTACACGAGTGTACCCATAACCAAAGGTCTGCATTATGGTAAAATAATTGACTCGCGTGTTTCTATATAGTGCAAAACACATCAAAAGTTCGGTTGGAAGCAGTACAAGGGTTCTCAGCATCTGATTATATCGGGCTCCATTTTCAGATTTAAAGACACAAAGCATGCGTGTACATCTTTGGCTTACTGTTAAGTCTATGTTAGCCAAGCACCATCATTAGGCCGCATTGTTTTGCACAGAAATGTAAACTCTCTCTCGCTCACTCTCACTCTTTCTCTCTCTCGCTCTCTCTCTCTCTCACTCTCTCTCGCTCACTCTCACTCTTTCTCTCTCTCGCTCTCTCTCTCTCTCACTCTCTCTCGCTCACTCTCACTCTTTCTCTCTCTCGCTCTCTCTCACTCTCGCTCTCTCTCTCTCTCTCTCAATACAAGAAACGTTCATGGAAGAAACCCTGCGGGACCAAAGTGAATACAAAAGGCCACGAGGCCTTCATCAGCCACAAACGAATAAAAAGGGCAAACAAGACACAATGAGTCTATAGTTAACTTACCTTTCCGTGACAGGAAAGAAATGAACTCTGGGAAATGGAGAGGATGCGATGTGACTAAGATGAACACGGTGAAATAAAATGACCAGAATCCCTGTTTTACAAACTGTAAGTGTCTAGTCAGATGTATTAATAGCGTGGACTTGCATAACCGTAGACATTCTCACACACTCACATAAACACACATACATCTTCACAGCTACAATGGCGTGCAGACGACTTGACAGACCTATGCGGGGCGTGTAGACATGGTATTGTCATAGTCTAACTACCTGGGCAGAATGTCGCGTCTTGTAGCCAAGCAGACACCAGAACTTTTTTTTTTCATGTAGCTTAACATAATGAGTTTAGACTAGTTCAAACTACGATATCGAAGTATGATACATGTGATCAAAAGTATCCAATCATCTTCTTTGATTCTCTTTTCTTGTTTCTTTTTCTTTCTTTTGCTTTTTTGGTATTTTGCCAAGAATACATTTTATTTTCGTTGTTTTCCTTTGTGTTGTTTTATGTTTAAAGGCAACAATGAAACTGTTATAATGAACAAAACAAGGTTTGAGTCACAATACTTTATATAGATGGATAGACACGGGAAATAACTACCTTCCTCCGTTCTCTTAGTCTGATTACTTCCCTTCACCTCCAAATGAAAATCTATTTTTAACAACTTTAAAAAAAGCTTGAAATCTGCAATCAATCTACCCAACATTTTCATAACTGAGTATTTTTGAGCATTGCAGTTTGAAGCCAGGCCTATGTTCTTGTATTTTATTAGATTGTATTTCTTTGTAGAAAAAAAATATATGCGAATGTGTGGGAGATATTGAGGTTCTATATATATCGAGTGATATCACATGATGGGACGCGTGATATGGTGGTCAGAAGAGGAGGGCTTCTCAATTGTATAAGGCCTGCACGCTGTAAATGGAAAGAGGCGGTCGGCAGATCATATGTTGTACCCCAGACGGTTCAACAGACTAAAAGACAGATGAAGGCTGATATTGGAATTTTAAAACGGAAAAAAATGAAAGGGGGGGTTCATAGATCAGTAGGGGATGGGTATGAAGAGGGGGTGGGGATAAATTGGTTCACCTGAAGTATAAATGACGTCATGGACATGCTGTATTTACTTACCTGACAACTTCGTCCAGGTAGAAAATGTGAAAAACCTTGAAGTCGGTCCTGGGAGGAGAAAAAAAAAATGGGAGAATTTGATATGACGTTGAAACACCAGGAGAGTTAAAAAAAAAAAAGGTGCTCTAAAAGTTTAGGTGTTAGATAAAAAATAGTGTACGAGTGAATTGGAGAATGTTTAGTTCAAAGACATCTGCACAGAACTGAAATAAAGAAAGGTTCTATGTTGTTATGTTTTGTTTCCAATAACTCGCGCAAGCGTGGCGAGTTTATCACAAACATGTGTAGCTTATATTCTGTAAGTTTGTGTTACATGTAACAGCATCAATGGGTTCTGTGTACGCGAGTCTTACGAAATGGGCCCCTGGGGGGGGGGGTTCCCATCTACAAGAAAAGGTAGAAGTCCATGTGTAGAGCCATCATGTCATCAGCAGCATCTTTCTTACGCCTTGAGAAAATGTTTTCCACTCCTCCATGTCAGATGCGATCGAATCATCAGCTAATGTTTTGTTCAGCAATTTTAAACTCAAGAGATACATACAATGAATTTTGTCTAAATGAAACAATATAGATATATATATATATATATATATATATATATACTCAACTTCAATCGATGACTATGTATACTACTATTAAACTATAAACAAGAAATATACAGTAGGTTTTTATGCTTTTTATTAGCCTGTAACAATAGTAAACAATGTATTTTTCATTTTTGTATTGCTACATAATTACATTCTCTAACTCTCTCTTTCTCTCTCTTTATTCTTTTTTTCTCACTGTTCCTTCCCCCTATCTCTTTCTATTTCTCTACAATCCTTTCTTTCTCTCTCACTTTCTCTTATCTTAGTAGCTCTTGTGTTCTTTTTCTTAGGCTCTCTTTTTCTTTGCTCTCTCTCTCTCTCTTGCTATCTGTCTCTTTCTCACACTCTCTCTTTCTATCTATTTCTCTCTTTCTCTCTCTCTCTCTTGCTCTTCCTTTTTCTCTATCTCTCTTCCTGTATTTTCGCTCTCTTCTTCTCCAATGTAGTTAAACGTAAAACTGTCAACTACTGGAGACCTGTCCGAATAAAAAAAAAAACGAGTACCCTCATAAAATGTACGGGGCAATCAAATAGTAATGTTACATGTGCGTGCCATGATTTGTGTCTGTGCGTGCGTTATGTGGGGGGATGAGGTGACTGACAACTGACACCCTAACGCCCCGATCTCGCGACACTTACTGCTGCCCAACTCCCGTTTCCCACATGACGTCATCTATTATGGGCTAACCCCCCTCATCAAAGTCACGTGAACCTGTCCGTATCGTTTCCGGTTGGACCACGTGATTCCCACATTGAGCGCAGATTTGGCTTTGTCACACGGTCATCCAGACCCAAACGTTGTCTTTACTGCAGCCTTGAATGTATCAACATGTTAGGGTATTAATTAGTAATGACTGCATCGGTCGTGAACTAGGCCTATTGCTCATGTGTCCTTATTTTGATACAAATAAGGCTGCACTTTTCTATGATGCATTTCTTTCTTCTATAGCATGCGGTAGACTTAGATTATGGTTGAAAATTGATAATATTCTGTGGTTACCATATCATCTATTGAATGGCCAGGTTTTTTTAAAAGTGAAATTAGTAAGCCATTTATATTTTAAAACTTAAGTTGAAGTTTGCTGAAAGATTTTAAAAGGGCCACTATAGAACATGTCTTACTAGAAACTGGATAGACTCAGTCTTATATTAATGTCATTGAAACCCGTATATCTGATTATAATAATTTGTTATGATTTACACACATTTATGTTGTTAGAAGAAAGAAAAAAAAAGTAACAAAGAAATATTAGAAATTAAAAATAAAACATCAGTAACATCGTCAACAAGTGCCATTTTTTTTAAAGACAAAGTCGATAGTGTTAGCCTACAGATATTTTTGTGATTTGTTCGCATTCTATCTTGATATTGCCAACTATATGAACACCCCTACCCCTAACTTTTAAACATGTTTCTAAATGAGTCGTGGTAAGGAGACCAGGCTAGTGTCAGAAGATAGACTAATGCGAGCAACGAGCGCTCTGTTGAGGGCTTTGCTTGATGGTTATAGAGATAAAACAACAACGTTATCCGTGGTCAATTATCCAGGCACAAAACCTGTAGCTGTTTCTTCCAGACCTACCTTCTCCCCAGGGGTTTTTATTTTATAGTCCCAACACAGGCACGCGAACACTCGGCTTTGAACATTGGGGGGCCCATGGCTGGTAGGTTTTATCTAGCGAGTCCGTTGGGGGGGGCACCAGGGGAGTTTTAGTTGGGTAACAAGATTAGCTACGTGGACGTAGGGAAAGGGCTCGGGTTGCTTGCTGAAAACAGAACTGAACCTCGCGTGTTCCTCGTTGGTAGTTGTTTGTGTCAGATTCTTATCTTGGTGATTTCCCTTTGAACCTCTATTTTCTTGGTTATCTCCCCAAGACATCTCGCCCAACACCTCCCTTAGTAATCTTTTCAATAGACTTTTTTTTTTTTTCTCTATTCATGGCATCGTTCGTATCTCACTCTTTCTCTCATTCATTCACTCTCTGCCTATGTCAATCTTGTATCTTCTATTAGAACTCTCTTTTCCTCTCTGTTTTCCTCTTTTTCTCTCCCCCCCCCCCAATTTCCAGTAACGCATATACACGTGTAATCTTATCTTACCTGTCTTATCACGCCATAATCCTCCCTCTCACCTGTCTTCTCCTTTCCCTCCACCTTCAACAGCCTCATCTCCCTCCTGTGTACATCAACATTTGTTTTACCTACTATGAGTCAGGTAGCAGTTGTGATGGAACATAAAAGGGATGGGGGGGGGGGGGGAGTCCCTTCAAAAAAGAATCAGTCGTGTATCCCCAGTGTGTCTCCCTCTGTGAACGTCCTCAAACTCAGCAGTACAGACCGAGCTCTGTGCCGAAGCTGATTCAGCCTCTAATGAAATGGAAAACCATCTGACCTGAGCGTAATAACAGCGGTCACCCAACTGTTCTTCATGCGTCCCACTCTTGGCTCTGTTAGTCAAGCGATAATCATCTCAAGAGTTGCTCTAATGAGTCTCTTATCGGACCATCATGTTGTTTAAAGCTATTTTATCTTCTATTTTATTAATTTGATTGTTCCACTGAAAAAAAGGGGGGGGATATATTTTATGCATCTTTTTTTTTTAGCCAAAAATAATGTCGGAGGGTGGAAATCTTTATAAAATCTTGGTATTAAATTGTAGAGAGTAGACCTGGTCTTATCACTGATCTGGGCCTGGAGCATACATGAGGATCAGCGCCTTTATATCCTCGAGTATCTTAAGGTAAGTAATGTTATCCATACTAACCCTTGGTCTGGGTAGGCCCTTTAAAGCGCCATCTTCCTCTTCGTCGTTTCCCAGTTCCTAGATGACTATAAGAAAAGGATGACTTGCCTCTGTATTTCTTATCATGTATTATTTTTATTCAGCAGAATAATTTCTTTGATTCGTTTAGTTGCCACGTTCAGTAGGAGGCATAAGGTTCTTGTTTTAATGTAGCTGAACCTTGAACCGGAATCAGCTTGGCAAGACTGTTACGTTAACGAGTCATTCCGTTGAACTCACTGGTCAGACGATGAACTGGAGAGATTGTGGCAGCACTTGTGCAGCTAAGTGGTTTTCATTGTGCCCCCCACCACGGGGGGGGGGGGGGGGGCTACTTGATGTCCGTGTTCCAGTGACCACTGCAATCTATACTGACAATCTCGGTCCACTAGGAGCCTGTACCGACACGGTAAAACAAAATGTTACAGAGAAGGGGAAGGTATATACATTCGCATTGTGATTATTGGTCCGTTAAAGTTTTATGACGGCAGAAATGCAATTGTATATGGTGAATATATTGGTGAATATATTGATTTTGTATGTTTTACAACGTGCTCCACACTCTTCGAAATTCGAAACCCATTCTCAGCTAGCCCTGTAACCTTGACCTCTCAAACGCACAGAGTCGCAGACGTCATTGGTATGTCCTATTCAATACCACACGTTGATTTCAATAGATCCACTCTCATACAGATTCATTTTAACACGGAATCCATTATGTAAGAAGTTGTCTTGTTTGCTCCGCTTCGTCGTCACGTGATTTCTCACCCAGCCCTCTGGCTCTGGATCTAATTTTGTTTCCGAACTATACAAAGTCATCCAAGTGAATGCCTCAGTTTTCAAAGTCTACAGATGAACGCGCAACACAAACACGCATAATCACATCACTATTTCATATACCAAGACCCCAAAGATACCTTTCTCATCATCTAAAAATATCCTTTGTACTAAATCATGAACTTTTCTATCTCATTTGTTTGTTTCATTGAGTATACATTAAAATCGTTATGACTCTCGAATTCATCTTGTCTTAATGCCTGCTCAATCTCATCTCATTGTCGCCCTGCCAGCTCAATCGCATCTCATTGTTGCCCTGCCAGCTCAATCTCATCTCATTGTCGCCCTGCCAGCTCAATCTCATCTCATTGTTGCCCTGCCAGCTCAATCTCATCTCATTGTTGCCCTGCCTGCTCAATCTCATCTCATTGTTGCCCTGCCTGCTCAATCTCACCTGGTTGTCGCCCTGCCTGCTGAATCTCATCTCATTTTTGCCCTAAGCCCTAAGTCATTTCAATCAAATGAATGCAGTGCATTCTGTGACCTCGGGCTACCCGATAACCCTGAAAGATAAGCTCCTATTTTTGAGTCTCACTATCCCACACGGTTTCAGGTTTTCTGTCAAAGCATCTGCAGTATCTGTGGGCTCTATTCCCTCTTTTATCTTGCAGTATCTGT
>JADKLZ010000687.1:31782659-31793954 GCA_021533235.1 Biomphalaria straminea | reverse complement strand
ATCTATTCCCTCTTTTATCTTGCAGTATCTGTGGGCTCTATTCCCTCGTTTATCTTGCAGTATCTGTGGGCTCTATTCCCTCTTATCTTGCAGTATCTGTGGGCTCTGTGACGACTTCTAATTAAGATAAATCACAAGACATCTAAGTAACAACTCGAATAGCTTTAGTTTATATTCAGCTGCAGTACTTTATTCTCTATCAAATCTCTACCTCACAACCTACACCAAACAAGCCTAGCCGCTCCACTAAACTCCTGCATTCCTGACCCCACGTTACCCCGCTAGGCTGACCCATTCAACCGCTGGACAGGTACAGAACAGGGGCGTAACTTAAGGGTGACACTCATGCTCGGCGACACACACACACACACCAGACCTACACACATACACATCAAGATCCTTTCACAACATTCCCCCCACCTTTCAGAAGCTGTTGGTACAACAGCACAACTAACTTTCCCAAAACTAACATTTTAAACAATCATATGAAAGATTTATAAACTAAGAACAAATTCTAGATATAGTATAAATCAACAATAAATGAGCATAAAGATATAAGACAAGATAAAATTAACGGACATGGAACCTAAGGAAACAATTCATAAAATATGTATAAAAAAAATAACGGCAATGATAAAAATTATAATAATCATGACAACAATAATGACATCAGCTAGTTAGGCTAGTTCATTTTTTATGTTCCGAGCGACTGTTTGAATATGTGCGGGTCGTCGGTGAAGGTTAAAATCACCTTGAAAATCGCCGTCAATGTTATTACACCTAATGTTCATATGTAGTCTTGAAGTTCAAGTTGGGAGTCATAGAGTTGAATCTTTTGCTGTCATGGTAATCAGGAGATACTGTTCAACGATAGTTACAATGGAATTGGTTGTTGTTAAAGTCATTGTTTATATGTAGAGTTGTGTGTAAGTTGACGTGGAGTGATACAGCAAAATTAAGCAGTTACTTTTCCTCGTTATAAAGAAAATGAACCTATATTTTTTTTTTCACCCATAGTTGAACATTCAGACACTTACCGGTACAGTGGACATCATGACCTTATTTAGTTACACTTAGACTTTGGAGGCTGGAGAAGACAACAAACTTACCGTCCAGGGGCTGTTCTATACGTTCCGCGACAATGTGTCAGCAATAACGTTTCCATTGCCAGGCACCGGTACCACTTGAAACGTAAAGCCCTGAAGACTCAGAGCCCAGCGTGTCAGTTTTGCACTGGTCATCTTCTTAGTATTTAATGCTATAAGAGGTGCATGGTCAGTGTGCAGAACAAATGGTGCCCCCGCTAAGTATTTGGAAAACTTATTGATGGCCCACACAATTGCCAAACATTCCCTTTCTATTACTGCATACCTTTTTTCAGTGTCCGACAGCTTTCTACTGGAATATAGTACTGGATGCAAATCACCCTGTTCTTCCTGCATAAGGCAGGCTCCCAAGCCAACTGATGAGGCATCTGTAAAAAGGGTGAAAGGCTTGGATACATCAGGCAATTTTAGAATAGGTTCCGTCTGAAAGGCCTGTCTCAAGTTCTGCAAAGCCTTTTCACACTCATCGTTCCATGTGAGCTTATGGGATGCCCTGAGTTGTATGTCTGTGTTTCTCCCATAATTCTTTGTTCTAGTTAACGAGGTGATAGGTTCCAACAAAGACGCGAAGTTAGGGATAAACTTCCTATAATAGTTACAAAGACCTATCAAAGCTCGCACTTCTTTGAGTGATGTGGGCGTTTTCAGTTCTAAAATTTTCTGCACCGTTCCATGTACAGGTTTTAATTGACCTTTCCCAACGACATGCCCTAAAAATTGAATTTCGTCCATTCCAACCTCTGTTTTACTGGGCCTGGCCGTCAAACCATGCTGTCTCAATAATGATAGCAGGGACTTTATGCCCTCTACATGCTCATCCCAACTGTTGTGGAATAAGCAGATGTCATCCAAATAAGCTACCACATCTGTACGGCCCTCAAGCACTCTTCGAACCAGTTTGTTGAAAGTGGAAGGTGCATTGGAGAGGCCAAAGCTCATGTAGTTCCAATGATACAGTCCAAACGGCGTAATAAAGGCGGTGAGTGGTTTAGCTTGTTCTGTAAGGGGTATCTGATAGTATCCCCGAGACAAATCTAACTTGCTGAAAATTTTTGCTTGTGCTAACTTAACAAACAAATCTTCTGGATTTGGCATGGGCTCACAATCTGGCACTGTGACTTTGTTGAGGTGACGGTAGTCTACGCATAATCTTATTTCTTCCTTATTTTTTTTTCTAACAATAATAATGGGTGCTGAGTAGGGTGAGTCCGATCTTTCTATGATTCCTTCTTCCAGCAGCTCTCTTATTTCTTTTTGCACTGCATCTCTGTGATGTAGTGGGATGTCATATGGCCGCAATTTTATCGGTGTACTCGACATTAACTTGATGTCATGTCTTATAGTCGTTGTTCTTCCTGGTGTAGGAGTTAATGTCTTTAAAAGACTCTAACACCTCCAGTATTTTCATTCTGACTCTCTGTGGTGCAGCTCCTATTTTGACATCATGCCAGTCTTCTTTTTCTCTAGGGAGTAGTGGTAATTCTGGACCTATGTCTTCACCATCATTGTCTTCACAAAGAAATGCACACGCTATTTGGGCTATGTCACTTGTCGCTGCTGATTCAGTTGTACCCTTTTCGTTGGTCAGTTCTAATTCGCGAGGTCGTAAGTGAAACTCACTGAGAATATTTGAGTGAAAAATTTTTCTTTTCCTTCTAATTTCAACTTCATAATCCACATTGGATATCCTTTTCGTAACTGTAAAAGGTCCTTGCCATGCTAGTTGTAATTTATTTGTTTTTGAAGGCAGGAGAACCCTAACTTGTTGCCCGACTTGAAAAGTCTTAATTTTCGACCTGTGTTGACTCTTTGTCTGACTAGTTCCCCTCTTTCTTCTAGGACCGCTCTCGCTGCCTGGCATGCAGTGACGATTCTGCTTCGGATGTCTATCACTTTCTCGTACGTGGTGCGGCTGTCGGGGTCAATGTTCTGTTTGTACACCAATGTTTTCAGAATGTCTATAGGGCCCCTAGGCTTTGCTCCATATACTAGTTCAAAGGGTGAAAATCCTGTGGAAGTTTGGGGTATTTCTCTATACGCAAACAAAACGCAAGGAAGAAGTAGATCCCAGTTTTCTGGTTTCTCGGACGATACCTTACTCAGTATACTTTTGATTGTTCCATTCAGTCTTTCACAGACCCCATTGCTCTGAGGACAATATGGTGAGGTAAATACTTGATGAATGCCTAGCGTGCCAGTTATTTGCTTGGTTAGTTCTGCTACGAACTGGGGTCCTCTGTCTGAGAGAATAGTATCTGGGAGCCCCGTTCTAGCGAACAACATAATCAATGCCGACGTGATATCCTCAGCAGTTGTGAACTTAAGAGGAATAGCTTCTGGCCACCTAGTAGCGAGATCAACTACTGTGAGAATGTATCGATGCCCCCTGCCTGACATTGGGTTCATTGGTCCTACTATATCAATGGCTATTTTTTCAAAGGGTTTCTCTGCTAGATCAGTTCGCTGTAGTGGAGCCTGTCTTGGTGGTCGTTTGTCTTTAAGCATACAAACCTGACATGACCTAACATAATTTGTTACATCCTTAGTCATATTGGGCCAGTAGAAGGCTGTCTGAATTCTTTGTTTAGTCTTCAATATACCTAAGTGACCTGCGACTGACAAGTCATGAGCTTGATGCAAAATTTGGGGTCTATATTTTTGTGGCGCCACAAGCTGTATTAACTCCCCTTTTTTATCCGCGTATTTCCGTACCAACGTGTTGTTCTTGATCAAAAAAGAATGTTCCGTTTTTTTCGACTTTACCACTGACTTCTCTATGGCAAATTTAAATATTCTCTCTAGTGACAGATCGGACCTCTGCCCCTCTTGAAACTCCTCTGGTGACCACATTTGACTTTCGCTATGTGACTCCCGAGTCGCACTGCCATTTCTTTCTAGAGTCGTATCTGTTGAGGTCTCCACTATGCCGGGTTCACTTGTTCCGTTTTCCTTTATGCCGGTTTCACTAATCAAAGTTTTTGCTTCAGTCTCCTCTCTCTGTCTTTGTCTAGCTTGTTGTCTGGTCTCCATTAAAAGGATTTCTTCTCTGCACCATTTGTTGATTTCACCTTTTCTTAAGTGTGGCATTCGTGAATGTATGTTACCTATGATCAAATCATATGGGCCATCTTTAAAAACTACGGCCATCACCTCTCCCTTCACATACGGTGTATTTACCATCACCTTAGCCACTGGCCAGCTGCACCTTTGTCCTCCAAAGACCTCAACCTGCTTCCAGGTCCCTGTATATTGGTCTTTCTCAACAAATGTATCTCTGACTGCGATTAGTGTTGCGCCAGTATCCCTGATAGTCAAGGCTTTCTTCTCGCCTACTAGCGTAGTGAAGCAAGCAACTTCCCCATCACCCTTGTTAAGCACTGCAACATAGGCTCTGTTATTGTAATCTGATCTGTACCCCGCTTGTTGATGCAGGCCTCCTCTTCCTCCCCCATTTCTCTGTCGACTATTGTTACAGTTTCTAGCTATGTGTCCGTATATGCCACATTCAAAACAGCGCCTTGATTCTAGAGTGGACAAACTCCTAGGCCTCGTGCCATCGTTCTGTTGCCTAAATGTGGGTCGAGAACGCTGTCCAACCTGTATATTCGGTACATTCCTAGTGGCAAATACAATGTCCGGTTGCTCAGTTTGGCATGTTACTCGCTTGTCCGGATGAGCAGCTGTATACCTTTGACACAGTTCTGTCAAACTCTTGAGGTCTCTGGGTTGCCTTTCTTGTATAAATCCAAATAATTGTCCGTCACACAAGGTTAGTATTCTGTCTATTAAGAGGAACTCTTTGAGTTTACTAAAAGTTTTGTCCAGACCCGTCGCGTCAAACCATTTGTCAAATGTCGTTGTCAGATCATTAACAAAAACTTTAAAATCCTGTCCGTCTCTGGGTTTCGTAGCGTAGTACCTTCGTCTGTAACCGTCCTCTGTAAAGTCGTAAAATTCCAGTAAAGTCTTTTTTAATGTTTTGTAATCTTTCATACCCGATTCAGTCAGGGTCTGACATGCATCTAGCCCTTTACCCCCTATTAATGTCAGCAGTTGTGGTCCCCAAAGTTCCTGTCGGGTGTCTGTGGATATCGCTATGGTCTCAAATCTACGTATATAGGCGTCTAGGTTATCTATTTGTTCGTCAAATTTGGGAATTTTTTCAAATAGTCGGCTACTACGTCCTAGCATGTCAGTATTACCGGTACTTCTTTCTTCTCCTGACAAGTTTGTATTACTTCTTTCTCCTCCTGACAAGTCTGTATTACTTCTTTCTCCTCCTGACAAGTCTGTATTACTTCCCTCTTTACTTACTTTTTTCTCACTAGTTCCTTGTTGGCTTTTTAATTTTTCTAAATTCAATTTATGCTCATTTTCCAATTTTATTTTTTCTAACTGCAGCTTCCTTTCCGCCTCTGCTTCTCTTTCTTTCCTATCCGCCTCTGCTTCTCTTTCCTTTCTTTCCGCCTCTGCTTCTCTTTCCTTTCTTTCCGCCTCTGCCTGCTTATCTTTCCTATCTGCCTCACGTTTCGCTCTTTCACTCTCCTGGTCCAAACAATTCTGCACCCACTGGTCAAGCTCTGTCCCTGATAACCCTCTTCTCTCCCCCAACGCATAGTATCTTTCTACTTTCTCAACTTCACTCATTGTTTTCTCCATGTCAACACCGCCACGCACCTCAAAGCTAAAGTTAAAATGATAGGTGTAGTAACCTGGCAATGAAAATACTTACCCACTACAAGGACTACAGCAATATTGCTGACGTCTTTTACACTATTCTACAGCTAATAGGGAGTTAATTTGATAGATGAAATAAGGAACGAGAAAATGAGTACGGCTAAACTTTCATTCATATAGACACAAGGTCAAAATACACAGATTTTCGAGTTAGCGATCTAGAAGATTAGAGTAGACAGAATGTATACACAACTCTGTCACATCTAACATATAAGTATTTATTATCAATAGAGAGTCTTGCGCTTGATGCGCCCTTTACCCTAGGACACTCTCTACTGACAATAAACACTCCCTAGAACAAGCTATGTAATAAAATAATCAACGTCTACACATCATACATTACTAACTTAGAAACTATTATCTGAATGTTCAACTTAAAACTCAAAACTCCCAAATATTAAAGTCAATTTTGAAAACGAGGAAAGGTATGCTACTTAGCTGCTGGAATGTTTCAATATTGCTTCTCCTTGAACACACGCCGTTATCAATGCGTCTGAAGAACTCTGAAGAACTCACTCTGTTATAGATGGTTGAAGCTGGAATCTGCGTTTCACCCACACGGAAATTTAACTATTGTCTCAGATGTCAGACACTGTCTTACTTAAGGTGTTTACTAAATTGAATTGATGGCTTAAATATGTAGTCCAATTTTTAACGATGTACGATGCACTAAAAATATTATTGTTCAATTCTAAGATGTAGGCTACTGTTTTTCACTGCTTCCTATATATCAGAACTATACAGAACTGCTGCCACAAGATATTCATTAATCAGCTAAGTTTGATTAAGTTACAGTGTATTCACTATTTCACACGCAGCTATCAAAGACTTGCTATAACTGGGTGTAGCGGTGTAATAAAGTCAGATATTAAGTTCTGACGTGCCGAACAAATCAACCGCTATACAACTAGAAATATCAACTATAGACACTGTAAGGCTGGATCGAACTGCTGCTCCACCAAACATGTGACGACTTCTAATTAAGATAAATCACAAGACATCTAAGTAACAACTCGAATAGCTTTAGTTTATATTCAGCTGCAGTACTTTATTCTCTATCAAATCTCTACCTCACAACCTACACCAAACAAGCCTAGCCGCTCCACTAAACTCCTGCATTCCTGACCCCACGTTACCCCGCTAGGCTGACCCATTCAACCGCTGGACAGGTACAGAACAGGGGCGTAACTTAAGGGTGACACTCATGCTCGGCGACACACACACACACACACCAGACCTACACACATACACATCAAGATCCTTTCACAACAGGCTCTATTCCCTCGTTTATCTTGCAGTATCTGTGGGCTCTATTCCCTCTTTTATCTGCTGTGTGTGTGTGTTTGTGTTGCTTAATGGACGTTTACTTTGTTTAAACACAGTCTGCTCACACACACACACGCCATGTACTCATCTACTCAGGATGAACTGTTGTCGGGTTACTATTACATTTGTACCAGTCACCGACAGTAAGAGGTGGATGGTTGGGCTGGGAGGGGGGACGAGAGCGCTAATTATTGTTCCTGTTGCGAGAAAGCCTAAAAAAAAAAAAAGCGCGAGGCTTTCAGCGGAGGGGGGGGGGATCAACTCCAAGCTCCGCTAGCAGCAGAAATCGCGAATTTCGTTTCACTGAATGGCTCGCGCTCACTTTTTTTTTGTTTTAGTTTTAGGGGTGATTTGCTCCCTTTGGTTCTGTTTTTGTTCGTTTGGTTGCTTTCTCCATTCCTTGTTTTTAATGTGTTCTGTAGCAGACGCATGAGCGGTAAGCTTTTGTTTTAGTTTTTCTATTTTGAATTGTTTTCAACTTTGTCTAGACTCTGGATTATTAGTTTTGCTTAAAAATGGTCTAGATCTTATGTAGAATCTTTTTTTTTTTAAATTGGACTTTCTGGGATATATAGATCTAGATCTACATATACATCTATACATGTATATCAAGACTAGATGATATCTCGTTTTTTTTTTAAATTTTAATTAGTTCAAATGAATTTATTATTTAAAGTATTTATAACATATGATTTTGAATGCCTCTGCTCTTATAGTTATAGATCACTGACGCGGTAACGAGCTATTTTCGAAATGGATCTCATTCACCAATCGTAAACAACAGATTTAGCCACGTGATTGTATAGATCTTCTATAAAAAGTATGTAATCCATAAAGGCTGTCACATGATACCTATTTTTCATTGTTTTATCAATATTATGACGTGGCTAGATGTGTTTATTTACGATTGGTGAATGAGGTCCATTGAAATGTTAAAATGCAAGTTAGGTCGTTTGGTTCTGTTTCCTAGCTCGTAAACTTTCTTGCTCCAATTGTCTTTGTCCACACACGTGTAATACTGTAACCTTATCGTGATCAATTCGGTGAGAGGTCCACAACAATACGCTTGCTCACCCGATACGTTTGATAAATGACTGGCCCGTGCGCCCTAATCTCCTGGTCAGTGTATGATTGCCTCACGTGTTGACACAAGGACCACCGTTTAAACAAAGCAGTCCACAAGTCACTTGTTTGCTCTTGTCAACAGCCTAAACAATAGGGGGGGGGGGGCACATTTTCAAACAAATAGGGTCAATGCGTTTGTTTTACTGTGCGCGAGTTTGCATTGTAGGCCTTTATATACTATGTGAGAAATATGTAATGGTGGACATACATACGAGACTTTAGATCAATGTGTTTATTGTTTATATTCTATTGTTTTATATCCTAGTAGTCATTTAGATTTCGTGTGTTGATGATTCGAAATAAACCTGTAGCTGACCAGTTTATTGAAAAACTAATACATTTATTTAAAGAAAAAAACAAAGTATTCTTTAGCTGACCAGTTCATTTAAAAAGTAATACATTTATTTAAAGAAAAAACAAAGTGTTAGCAGTCATTTGATTTCGTGTGTTGATGATGCGAAATAAACCTGTAGCTGACTAGTTCATTTAAAAAGTAATACATTTATTTAAAGAAAAAAACAAAGTGTTCTGTAGCTGACCAGTTCACTTAAAAAGTAATACATTTATTTAAAGAAAAAAAAAGTGTTGATACCATTGTCATTATTATTCCTTATGTTGCTGTGTGGATAGAAAATAAAAATGGAGCGAGGGAGGTTATTGTAATTGTTATGAGCTGATTTTCTCGTACTTTGGTCTTTGGTTTCTCCTTTGGTTTTAAGTAAAAATATACCATACATATACACCATTCTTGTGTTTGATAATTGCAGCTATTTAGAGCGGCCATGACATTAATGACTATTTCCCACAAGCATTCAATTTATTGTACTGTTCATGGCCGAGTAACAAAAAATGTGTTTAACCTTTCTGATTGATTAGGTGATTTCCTAGATCGATTCTCTTCTCTGGCTAACGGTTCAGTAGCATGCAAGCTTAAAAAAAAAAAAAGAAGCATGAGTTTATTTTTAGAAGTCTTAAGAAAACTCGTACTTGTCAGATACTCCCACCATCTGCGCCCTACTCACCCACAGGCCCAATCTGTTCTTGCCACCTCCCTTTCTCCCGTCACACGCCTCACCACCCCCTCCTACTCCCTCCCCCCACCCTTAGGCTTTCCCTTTTTATCGCGTCCTTAGATTACAATTTTATTGCACCTTATATAATCGGTTGATGCTGTGTGTGTGTGCGTGTGAAAGACTAAAGAAATCAAATCGACACTTGCTGAGTGTAGTGCACTACCGGTGAAATAAAAAGGGAGAGAGTTCACCTGCCATTTTACCTGCGTGTCTACTTATTCAATGTGAGTACTCTACCCTACTTACACTTCTCTCCCCTCCCCTCTTTTTTTTAAAAATTTTGTTTCGAGACGTGTTTACCAGATTATGACGTGCTGGTGTTTTTACAGACCTTATATCAACTCTGTCTGTCTGTCCGTCTGGTAAAATGTTTGTGCACGATACTTTGTTTTTGTTATCTGACGCACAAGAATAGATGAAGAAAATTAACCAATTAGGTTATTTACTATTGGTAATTGATTTTTCAGTTTAGGTATCTCCAATAACGGAAAGAATGTGTACTTGACTGAAGTGGTGGTATAAGCTGAATTAGTTCCCTTTATGGGACAACGTCTGAGTCCTTGTGAACATAAACCTGACAAATAGGACGTGACTATACAAACAATAGATAACTCTACAATCTTCCATGTTTATAAGTTCTCCACTAGCTTAATAATGGGTCTACCATTTCATAGTGACAAGTCAACTTTTTTACGGAGTTAAAAGGTCGGGAGGGACAGAGACTCGAGCATCTTGGTCACTCGTAATGACTCACAAAATCTGTCCCAGTGTTAAATTTCACGCCTTCATGCCAGCGGTAATTAATAGTCAAAATGTACATGAAGTATGACCTCCAAACTGTTATCATTCTTTTAGCTCCTTCTTTAGCTCCCTCTTCATCCCTTTAGCTCCCCCCTTGATGTCTGTTCAGTTGGCCCTAATCAGATACAAAAAAAAACAACAAATCAATTAGAACATTACTAACATTCTAAACTCCAAGAAACTTCATAGTTGAACATTTGACTCTGCCGGGATGATGTCATGGACACGAAAGAATATTATTATGTAATGAATGTATGCCAATCATATTTCTATATGAACCCAGTCAGGTCTTTGATGTCAACATAAAAAGAGTTGCGCATTCATAGCTGGCTGACTACGTTAAAGTCACTTAAGTGGTCTTACGTCGGACCTTCTACTTGGACAAGGAGCCTGACTTGACCAGGCCTGGATGTTTATCCAAGTTAACACACTGGTCTTCACATCTGACACACAGCTAATGACACACACACACTCCTTGCACGCGTGTTCTCATCCTTTGGCATGTCACTCGTTTGTTTACCCCCTGTCACGTAAGAAGCTTACCCTCTACCCTCTCTCTCCTCTCTCTCTTTCCTGTCCTCTCTTCTCAACTAACAGAGTGACAGCGGTGAAGACAGATCTGTCTTAAGTATTGTCTTGTTGACTGTACCACTTGAAAATTCGGCTTGTTAGAGTGTCGGTAATAGGAGGATATAGACAAGTCCTGGCCACTTGTATCCTGTAAACACTACAACTCTTACAATGCTATTTTGGTCACAACAATGTTGTGTTGTTGTTCCTGTAAACATCTTGCCTAATGAAGGGACTTGTCCATAATTCATGAGAGGATCTGTTTTCTTTCATGTTGTCTACAGTCTATAAAACAACCTTATTTTCTTCCTATGATGGATGATGTATTTATTGCTGGCTCTGACTCTGTAAACATAAAAGTGTGTGTCTCCGTACGTTATTGTTGATTTAACCGTAGAAAGCTAAATTTAGAAAGCCATATTGCTGAAACACAAAAAAAAAATTCGTTAGGTTGGAGCTTTATGAGAATGTGTTCTAAATGTCCCAAAGAAAATGTTAGTGTTATGTGAACTGCTTGGACCAGTTCTTTACACTGCTTGGACCAGTTCTTTACACTG
>JADKLZ010000687.1:31752932-31763614 GCA_021533235.1 Biomphalaria straminea | reverse complement strand
TATCTATCTATCTATCTATCTATCTATCTATCTATCTATATGTCTGTCTGTCTGTCTGTCTGTAGTACTATCTATCTCACAAAAGTGATCACATATTGCCTACCTTATGGATCTTTAGGCTTCAAAGAAAGTTTTTTTAAGTACTATAAGATAGATCAGAGAAGGCTGCAAAGTAAACAGCTAATCTGTGTGTGCTAGTGAGAGGCTAACCCAGGGTTCGGCAACCTGCGGCTCGCGAGCCACATGCTACTTTTTGGATGTTAAGCTGCGGCTCTTTAGTTCCATACTCAAATATTATTTCTTTTATCGAAAAAAAAATCTAATTGATTAACTAAGATTAGGCACCGATTCAATCTCACAACCACTTGTACTTGCTTTTCACAGCATCCCTCCCCATGTCTTAAAATGTAACATATTTGCAGGTGGAAGAACTCAACTTTCTTCTACCTTATCAATGATATAGATAAGTCTTGCGACATAAATGACACGACACAAGTTGTCTTTCTGTTAGGTATATGTCTTCCCAAGGTTTGCAAGCTCTCGTGACTAACTAGGGAGAAGATTTAGCGAATGCCGTGCAAAAATGTCCGGAAGACAATATGATCAATTTAAATAAACTCGTTTCAGTAACAACAATGGAGCCAGAAGTATGAAATGGAAATATAAAGGAGAATCAGCGACTCTCCGTGAATTTCTTACGTTCCACTGCTTACCTCACCAAGAAGTGCTAGTCAAAAGTTTAAAGAATTCTCAAACGAAATGGAGGCACAGTATTCCGACATTCTTCTTCCCAAGAAAGTGCGATGGCTTTCTGCAGGTATGGTGTGGAAACTTCCAGCTTTGTGCTTGAATGAAATAAATACATTCCTAATTGAGTTAGGTAAAGCTCACCCTAAACTAGAGAAAGACGAATGGTTGCAAAAATAAGATGGGTATTTCCGCAAAAGTAAATAAGATGAATCTAAAACTACAAGAAAATAAAAACCCAGCCCATGTTTTGGTAGAAGATAAGAGCGGTGTCTAAGCAGTAAAGAGCGTGGCTTCCGAAACGTGGTCCCGAGTTAAAATCTAGATGAAGACTGGGATTTTTAATATCTGGTCAGTTTTTAGCGCTTTTACATCCACCCAGCACGCGACATTACTTGGGGGAAAGTAAAGTCGGTTGGTCGTTGTGATGACCACATGACACCCTCGTTAACCGTGGACCACAGAAAGAGATGACCTTTACATCATCTGCCCTATAGATCGCATGGTTTGAAAGGGGAACTTTGCTTTACTTTTTCATAGCGATAAATGACTTCATTATCAATACATGTATCGAAGTTACTTCATTTGTTTTATTTTTATAAAATACAGATGAATTTGCCGAGAGATCAGAGCAATTCAAAACCAACTAAATCATTCTGCATTCATAGTAAAATACCTCAACACAAATAGTAACGAAATCCACATTGAGCCATTTAAAATTGATACTGGACTTTAAAAAGTAAAGCTTTCTGGAGTGTTGAATTTATTGATTTGAAAATCAAGTTGAAAGATATGAACAAAATGTATTTACGTAACGCAACAAAAGTGGACAGCTTTCAAAGAAATGCCTCGAGTTGAGTCCCTTATCTAACTCATACTAGCCATCCATTGCCTTGGTTCCACCTTGGTTGAGTGTTTCTACTGAAAGTAACACGATATTTTTGCTAGAAAGGAAAAAAAATATTGATTAAATTGCTACAAATATTCTATTTAGAACAAAGTGTCAACAGTGATGGCAGGCCAAGGTACTTTCTTGTTGTTTTGTCATAGAATCAGTTCAGTTGAGCTGGGTTTTTGTTGTTGTTGTTTTTTAGTTGGATTTTAAATGAAATATTTTAATGTTCTTATACTTTATTAGTTATGTTCTCTTGTTCTTTCAGCATACAGAAACTCAACTGAAGAAACTCAACTCATTGTTAAGAAGCTTACTTTATTAATAAAATACAAGCCTTTATATAGATGCAAGGTCCCACATGTTCCTGTTACTCATTCTAATAGAAACAACAAGACACTATAAGCAACCATTTTATCAACAACACTTTTAGTACAGCCAGCAAGCCATGAATGGTCCCACTCCCACGACACCCCCAAAAGGTTATATTTTATGCACACACAACTTTATGTCTGTTATCCACAATCCACTCTGTTACATCTACCAGTACAATCATATCATATTTTTATTTTCAACGTATGCTTTGCGTACTTACATAGATGTAATCAAACGAGACCTCAAATCAGTGAACATCAATACTGACCATTGGGAAGACATAGCTCTAGACCGCAGCAGATGGAGAGAGACAGTGACCAAGAAAGCTATGGACAGCGAAAGAGCATGGGCCTCGGCTCTGGAAGAAAAACTGACAGTGCGAAAAATGGCTAGCTTCTCTACCACTGAAGCGAACACCACTTTACCTGTGATATTTGAGGACGAGAGTGTCTCTTCAAAATAGGGCAGCCACACGAGGAAGTGTACGAGATGAACCATCCATAGTCGTTCTACGACTGAAGGAGGCCAATGAGACGCGTTGTGTATTGAAGAAAACCATACCACCATGACATCAAATGTTAACTGGTAATTCGGTTATCACATAGATCTAGGTTTGGATCTTCTAGGGAAAAGTGTGCGCATTTATTTGTATTGTTATAAACCTGGTGGTGGCACAATTGGGGGTAGTAGCGGTGTGTGTAGTCAGCCGACACAAATCACCCCAGGCCAGACGAGCGGTCAAGCGTGATGTGTTACTACGGTCAGCCGAGACGAGTCGGTTAGCGAAGAATCGGCCTCGTGAACAGAACTCAAGAGCGTCACGAGAATTGTAGTCCTCTGACCACCTAGAAACGTCGAGGGGCGTTCTGTCCGGTTCGAGAAAGCTAGCAGGGACCCTATATAAAGAGCAGAGGTGTCGCAGTCAACACAGTCCTGAAAAAGGGGTTCACGACAGAAGGTTCAGAGCACGGTCGACTACAGCACAGTTCAGCGGTGCGGTTCTGTACGGAGCATTACGACGGTTCAGTGCGGAGTACTGTCAAGTACGTTTGAGACGGCTGGCGTCTTGATCTTGGTCTGTGATCAAGTCGGACACAACGAGCCCTAGTGTGTGAAGTCAGTCCTGAGCTGTTGAACCCAGCGCAAGCCCGGAACGAGACGGAAAGACCAGTGCAAGAGTTGATACGACGGTACGCCTGTTAACGGAGAGATATTTGTACAGTCTGTGATACGTGTGGCCAATTGTACAATATTGGCTGTTCTTTATTGATATTAAACTTTTACGTTACTTTGGAGCCCGGAGTTGTCAAGTTCTTTAAGTTGGTGGTGTATGGTGCAGTTTACAGAGAGCCTGGATAGTGAGATTCGTAATAGTATTTTTTTTTTTTGAGCTTTTTTTTTTTATTCAGTACTGAAGAGATTACATTGCCATTAAAGCATTTTTACAGTTTATACAACCGTTCACGTTAAAATTGTTCATAAACTGTCCAAACTTGACCGTCACTGGGATGTTCATCGTCTTTCGTTGTAGTTATTGGGATCCTTTCGGAAGGATCTGGCTATATTTCCTATGGAAGCCCAAAGGTTCCAAGAAATATGAAATGTTTGTTCCGTACTGCTCTTGACACTAGAGAGTTCGTAACAGTATTTTTTTTTCTTTTTTTTAAATAGGAAACCTCAGAATTTTGCCATTTTAATCTGGCTTTATCATCACAGGAATCCCTGGGCCTTTGGGCCTCTTTTCTTTGCCTCTTTTTGGGCTTTGTGTGCCTCTTTTATGGGCCATGTTGCCTCTTTTGTGGGCCTTTTTTAAATTTTTTTAAAAATTATTTTATTTTTTATTTATTTATTTATTTTTATTTTTTTTTTTTAAATATATATATATATTATTTAAGATTCACAAGTATATGATTCATATGATCCACAGGTATTAGTCCATAAACAATTGATAAATTGCAAGTATAATAATAGTAATAGCAATATTATTTAATAGCAAAGACATACCGCTTAACCATTAAAATGTCCCTGGAATACTGCAAGCAAATGAGAATTAAACTAGATAATTCTCTACCCTAAAATCAATAGTTTTCCGAAATGTCAATTCTAAGTGATTTGGATCAAACACTTTGTCATTATGTAGCGCTTTAAGCCAGCTAGCCCAAACAAGATTCCTGTATTCGGATACAATGATCAAGTTGAAGTTTACTGATATTTTATTTGTTAGTTTTGGCAGCTTGTTTAAAACAATAGACAGGGTAACATTCACATAGTTGTCACAATTAGTTTCTAGTAAGTCCCTAACAGTACCTCTAACTTTAAGGAATAATGGACATTCCAAATAAATATGTTCCTCGTTATCGGCACCTACAAGATGGCATAATTTGCATTCACGGACATTTACCTGCTTTTTAGCTATAGGGGTCATCCCAAAGATAAGTCTATAAGTTATCTCTCTAGCTCTTGGTGTGATATGTTTGTTGTGTAGGTTTCTCAATGTGTCCTTGAATTCTGTCACCCCAAGGTCTCTCCCCCACTTAATCCTATTCACTAGGTTTTCTTGTAACAGCTTCTTAATTGTTGTGTATGATTCTTTGGTTTTGTTATGTATTAAATGTTCATTACCAGGTAAGATTCTTGAGATAGATCTGTAAAATGGGTGGGTGGCTGTACCAAAATAGTGAGGGGTATCATTATGTATTGGAAGGAGACCACTTAATCTTAAGCCATAATAGTAAATCGTCAAAGGGAAGTTTGTTGGGTTTCTAACTACTTGCCCTTCAAATTTTAGCCTTAGCGAGTGTATTTTTGTTTTAACATCTTGTAGGTTTATCCCCTCCCCCCACCCTCTTTGTTTTGAATGAGTGTATTGTGCTTAATGCTCCTAATCGTGTTTTTAAATATAAAGCTTATAATTAATTTGTTCAGCTTGTTTAAGAATTTAGGGGGTGGCTCTGTAATGTTGGCTAAATAGACAATCTTTGGAACGACCATACTGCAGGGGTCGGCAACCTTTTGAGTCGAAAGAGCCAAAAATTACAATTTACAAATTTAACATTTTTTAAAGAGCCGCAACATCTTTTTTCTTGCCAACTATAAATAGTACTTACTTTCTAATGAAAAAAAAAGTTTTATTCCTATATAAGTAGTGTTTTTCACCCCAAAAAAATAATTTAGGAAACAACAAAACAGTTAAACCTTTACTCACAACACTAACTTATACTTGAATAACAAACAATTGGACAACCATAATTATATAAGAGCAATGGCCTTGCACGGTTTTAGAAAGTTTGGATAGGCCTACATTTAGCTCATAGCTTGTTTTTAGTTTCGAACAAAACTCTAAATTTTGATTTGTTAGTTGGCTTCTTACTTTACTTTTAATTATATTTATGCAGGATAACGCTTTCTCGCACGAATATGTCGATCTAAGCAGCACTAAGCCAGCACTCCTACTACAAACTTCTTCACTAGACTGTAGCAATATGGATTTCTATTCAACACATCACCTCGCGGCATTCCTTTAAAAGCTCTTCACTTTTGTTACGTACATCATTTCTGGAGCTTCAAACTTTTCCAACTTGATTTTTAACTCCGTGCACTTTCCACCCCACAGAACTTTTTAAATCGATCAATTGCTTTTCTAGAGATCCAGTATCAATTCCAAAATCATCAATGTGGATTTTGTTACTATTTGTGTTGAGAGGATTTACTTGGAATCCTAGAATGGTTGGCTTTGCACTGCTCAAACCTATCAAGAAATTCATCTTATATATTTTTTTTACACCTGTGCTGAAGTAATTCATGTCAAAAGTTGCACTTATTTTAACGCGATTATATTGTAGACATTGAAAATGAAGAACCTTGCCGCTCTGAATATATTCTGCAAAAATATTTTTTCTTTAAAACAAAACGAATTCATCTATCAAAATATAGACTGGGTTTTATTTTCTTTGCAGTTGTAGATTCATAAAGTAACTTTCTTGCAACCATTTGTTGTTCTCTAATTCAGGGCGATGAACTGTATATATTTCATTCAAGCACAAAGCAAAAGGTTTAAACCTTTGGAAAGCCATTGCACTTTATTGGGAAGAAACAGTCTCTATTTCCTTTAATAATTATTTTAACTGACTATGGTAGAATGCTTTTGACAAGATGCTGTTAACAATATTGATTACCAGATTTCTGTCTTTCTATCGTGAAATGCAAATGGCATTAAAGGCTTCTTGCTTTGGTTTATAATTCCGTGAAATGTAACAATTTCATGGTTTATTTTGCTCAGAAAAATGGTTGTTGCCCCTTTATTTGTTCCTGTCATGCTTGTGGCCCCACCAGTTGCTATTGAAACGATTTTATTTAAAACGAGCTTAATGCTTTCAATGTTTTTTTTTGGAAAGACTGACCATATGGGCAACTTGTGCCGTGTCTTTATATCGCAAAGCTCATCTATAGTAAGTGATAAGACGGAAGAAAGTTGAATATCTTTCACCTGCAAATATGTTACATTTGAAGACATGTTAGCTATTCTAACTTGTACTGTTTTAGAAGATAGTGGCAAATCTTTGTTGTTGTTGTTTTTTTGTCTCAAGATTTCTGGTTTGTTTTGATGTCACGAAACAGTTCTTCAGATACATGAAGGAAGCATTCTTTGACGTTTATAAATGGTTTGCCTTTTTATGCAATTTCTAGTCGTACCGCCATATTAGCATTACTTGTACATGGCTTCTAACTTTAAGAAGATAATTCGCTTCTAATTCATTTACTTGAAACAACAAACTATACGTCCATTCCCAACCAAAGCGAGTGCTGAAGATGCCAATTCGTCTTGCGTCGAAAGCGAATTAAAACCTACTTAGAAACATCCGAAACTTCCGAGAGTTTCAGATGGGCTGACAACAGTGACAACGCGTGTAATGGGGAAGGGGTGTGGTGAAAAGAGAGTACAAGTGGCTGATAGATTTTTCGGTGCCTAGTGCAAATTTAACAATTCAAACTTTTCCACTTTTTTATTTCTTTTCTATAAGAAATAATATTTGCGTATGGAACTAAAGAGCCGCAACTTCACATCCAAAGAGCCGCATGCGGCTCGCGAGCCGCGGGTTGCCGACCCCTGCCATACTGTTTATCAATACAGCTCTACCGAATATTGTAGAACCTGTGTGCTGATAGAGTTTAATCAAGTTTGAGGCTTTAGTTTTTTTTTTATATAATAAAATCTTTAAGTTTAGTGACAACAAAGTTCTATATGACAAAGAGATATGTTCAGTTAATTTGTGATAGTTATGATGGTTTATAGCTTCATGCATAATAAATCCCACTAACTTATCAATTCATTGAAATTAAAAGAGCCCAGAGGAGCAAGATGGTGGAATTGCATTTAACATCTTGTTTTATAGTTGGACTACTATTTTAAATGAATCAGTAATCTCGTGACTGTATTTTTTCGCAGACGCGACGCTAGAAATAGGATTAGAATTTAGGATTGAGTTTTAGAAAGTAGCCCCAAAACAGCATCAAAATATGGACCCTCGGAGACTCCAAAGTCTGACAAGCTTATTAAAGGGAGAGTCGCTAAAAGTAGAATGTGTTGTTTTCTGAGATTTAGATGCGATTATAGTATCAAAGACGAAGCTTGAAAATGGATTACATAAAGCCATTATCATCCTTTTAATTAATTCTTCTTTTTCGTTCTCAGAGTTCAGATTGATAATCTTATATCTGAGATGAATCGCGCAGTGGTTTCCAGATCAGGCAGTTCTTCTATAGGAGAGTTTTGGGGCCATAGTCTTGTACAGACCCCTTGATGCAGTTTTGGAGAACAATGGTCAGCATTCTCTGGTGATGCTCCACTAGGGCAAGTTTCGCTAGTTCCGACATTTAGCTTCCTGAACATATGTGTTTCATTCTGCTTCCAGTTCTGAGACATTAGGCGTCGGTCATGTCTTTCTATTTAATTAATTAAAAAGTTTTTATTTTTAAAGCATTCAAGAACGTGTCTCGGAACGGCCGCATGATAAGCCCCATTCAAATGTCGCTTCTGATTCAGCCTCGGACAATCGGCTTAGTTTGGTATCATCTTGATAATATAATTATCATTCATATCCTATTTGTTAAAATCTTTATCTTTGTATTACATAACTACACATGTACCGGAAGCTCAACATTGGAACCAGTGAAATGTGCCCATGTGGAGTGTCATCAAAGAATGCCGACCACGTCCTCCAACACTGCGCTCTTTACCAAGAGGCCCGTATCAGACACTGGTCCCAAAACACCCCAATAGAAAGAAAACTATATGGAGAGCTCCCTGGTTTGGAAACCACTGCGTGGTTCATCTCATATATTGGTCTAGTCATCTGAACCCTTTTTCATGATAATGAGAACGAGTAAGAAGAAGAAAAAGTATTCTATAATCACTTTTCTTAAATTCACAGTAACTAATCATTTAAAATTCGACTCTATGGCTACTTAAAACAAGACATAAACTGTATAATTACAGTAATAAGAAACGTCGTGTTACACGGCACAGCGAGATGAGACCATGCCCTCGTTGAGCTCATTTTGTTACCTGAAGATGTAACTTACCTGGCAGACGTTACTGGAGCAGACGACCAGGCAGGCAGACTCGGTTCACTGGAATACGGTGTAAACAAACTTCACAGTTGCGAAATAAACAAAGCAGCAGCCTGGGTTAACCAAATAGTTTATGTCTTTATGACACGAGGACTCTTATAAATGTATTAAGTGTTTTTTTTTAAATTTAGGCATTTAAAAAAAAAAAGTAAAGTTCCCCTTTCAGACCTTGTGGTCTATAGGGCAGATAAAGTAAATGTCATCTGATTCTGTGGCCCACGGTTAACGAGGGTGGTATGTGGCCAGCACAACGACCAACCGCCTTTACTTTTCCCCAACTAATGTCAGGTACCCATTAGAGCTGGATGGACTCAAGGGCGCCCGAAAATCCCGAAATAAAAATTCCAGCCTTCACCAGGATTCGAACCCGGGAACGCCAGTACGGAAGCCAAGCGCTTTACCGCTCAGCCACCGCGCCCTCAGGCATTTTAACAAAGCTTAAATCAATTCTGTCTGTCTGTCTGTCTGTTTTGTACACATTTTGTGCACGTTATTTATACCTCTTCCTATTCTGGGACCAAGTTGTAATTTTTCACAATCGCTCTTTGCTCCTAATAAAACATGAATCAATCGAAAATTTGACCAATTATTTTATCAATTCGTCGTAATTATATTATTTTATTTTATATAGAGTCAGTACCGGCTAAGGAGAGATAAACCTTGTGTATACGGGAATTAGTTCGTCAAAAAAAAATTGAAACTAGCTACAGATAATTTTAAATCCTATTTTACAAGTACCTCTGTAGCGTGTCGGCATACTACAAAAGGTCTGAGCCGTCGCGCTCAAATTTAAATCGCAGAAACTTTTTTTTTAAATTTTTTATTAAAGCCATCACGGAAACTATCACCCATTCCCAACGGGTCGTTCAATTGAAGGATGAAGGGGAAGAAATAAAAGGAACTTGTGGAATTTGAGGTCTAGAAAATTGTGTTTGCTGTGGGGTAGTCGTTGGTGGATTTAAAACTGTTGATGGCGATATACACATATACAAACTATTTCAACAGTAGCGTAGCATGGTTATGAGATATAGCTATGCACTTTTAAAATTCAAAGACGTCCGTTTCATTAGAATACACAATGGTCAAACTGATGGGCATAAGAAGTGTTTGTGCCTACCCTAAAATAAGGGGGTTGCTGACTTTCTTGTGTAGGAGACCAACAAAAGAATAGGGATTTAGATTTTGAGGGCTAGCAAACTGAAACTGTCTTGGGGTAGAAGAACGTTGTACTGCGGTGTTGTTACCGGTCATTGACTTGTAGCACCAAACTGCTGGTAGACAACTAATTCGTTGTAGGCGTCATATATCTTAGCTAATAAACTTGTCTCCTTTTGTGAGCTGAACTAAATAGACGTTTATAATGTAGACAAAATCAACTTGTGATCAAATGAAATAAATGTAGTAGACTTTAGTAATAATATCTTTTAACAAAATCCAAGTGACTACAATAACAGAGCCGTTCAGTCTCACTCTCTGGAGTCGTCTCCTAACGAAGACCAATGACGACAACGCCAACTATGTTGCATCATTCAGAACCAATCGCTAACCTCTTCCCATCGTCACCATAGAAACACACACTTCTTATCTTCTTATCTTATATAATACAGACGTTACTTCAAAAAAGAAGATGATTACACACACACACACTATATTACTCTATAACATGCGGGCCTTTTTATCCGCAGATTTAAGAGTATTCTGGACAAAATAAACATATACAATACCAACTTTTTTAATAGCGAGCGTATCAGCTAATGACTAGTGTTTTTATATTTTACTAGTTTTTCTTGTCATTCCATCATCCATCACTCCGTCTCTATTCCTTTATCCACAGTTATATTCTCTCTCGATGTTAGAAACTATTTTCTTGTTTCTTTCTCTATTCACTACTAGATCTCTCAAGGCCTTTTTGATTATGGATATTCTAATTTGGGGGCCCCCCCCCCGGGGGGGGGGGTGGGTATTTTTTTTTTTCTGTTTCTTTTATTTTTCTTCTTTTACTTTCTTCTTTATTTCTTCTTTTCATTTCGTCTTTTAT
>JADKLZ010000687.1:31719519-31736599 GCA_021533235.1 Biomphalaria straminea | reverse complement strand
TTGTCTGACCAGCTGTCACGTTTTAGTTTGGTGTGGATTGTCTGACAAGCTGTCACGTTTTAGTTTGGTGTGATTTGTCTGTCCAGCTGTCACGTTTAAAAAAAAAAGTAATGTTCCCTTTGAGATCATGCTGTCGATAGAGCAGATGATGTTAAGGTCATCTGTTTCTTTGGCCAACGGTTAACGAGCAGGGTGTCATGTGGCCTGAACAACGACCAACCGTCTTTACTTTCCCCAATAGAGTTGCGTGGACTCAGGGGTATCTTAAAAATCCCGAAGTTCAAAATCCCAGTCTTCACCGAGATTCGAACCCAGGAACCAGGTTTGGAACCAAAGCGCCTAACCACTCAGCCACCGCGCACCTCCCCACCCACCAGCTATCACGTTTAGATCTTAAAAACTAAAAGCTCTATAAAAAAAATTTCGACCTATTTTCAAATAAGCGCACTGGGTACTTTTGATGTTCTGAAAGCAAAACCTTCTTTGTTTCTTAAATGAAATATCCAAACCAATTTTTTTTCATACAAATACACAATCTTACAGACAATAATTTAAATACGAATGTGTTATACAGGTCTCACTGTAAATAGCAGGCAGTATCATGTTATCATTATTAAGAGTAATTTTTCTTTCATTAAAATGCATAGTGCTGATTTAGCAGTTGTGCTCAGTGACATAGCATCCATGGCGCGAAGGGGTTCAATGAACCCGGGCTCACGGCTATTAGAGCCCACAGTCTGTGGCGTTGCAACCATGGATCAAAGGGGCTGATAGCACTTGGGTCCATAACTCTTGACCAGTTGGGCACACGTGAGAACCTATGATATGGGTGTTACTAAAGAGAAAAAAAAAGTACTTTTGTTAGAAGTAATATAATATAAAATCTGAAAAGATCCCTCATTATATCCTAAACTTTATATACGTTTTAAAACATTTACCCGTGTTTTTTCTTCTTCTTTAAATTGTCAGGTAGAGTTGGGCCCTTGTCTCTTGGGATTCTAGGCCAGCAAAAGTGAACAAGAGATCTCTTTTACTGGCCTGAATGAGAACAGTGTACACTGTTCTGTCTGGCGGATGGGTCAGACTCGCGTCAAGAGGCCGCGTACACTAAGACCCCCCGCCATTTTCCTTTTCTATACAAGGCTAACCGTGCGGGACACGCCATTTGTGTAACGGCCCCTTGAGGAACAGCGCCTGGATTGTGACAATGTTGTGGGAGCTTTTTTACAACTCCGCACAGTGCAATGAGGATGCTCTCGCACCCCCTTAGGCTCTCCCACAGGAGTCTTGTTTTGCTACCCTTTAGCCTAATCGTTTCCTCCTACGATCGTTTCCACCCGGGCGCCACTATGAGGCAGTGTAGCTTGCCCGGGAACCCGTGTTTTAAGTATTGAGTTAATATACCAGCTGCTTGATTACTTAAATGTAAGGAAATGCTCTCCCTCAGGTTTATTGTAGCGGTGGCTAGCCCTAATTGTACGTTTGTGGAGACCATGGTTACCAGTTCGTCCAATTCTTTTTTACATGTATGTTCACAAACCATTGATAGTATTATTTTTTATGAGGAGGGGAAAGAGAGAGAGAGAGAGTGGTTTATAAAATATCTATGTGTTGTAGAGAAAAATAAGGATAGGGGCGGGGTAACAATAACAATAAGGTCTAAATGGATAGTCCTGATGGTCACGAATGTATATTTCGATACATCTGCTAATTATTCATTGTTTTCAAAGCTTAATCTGTTTCTTTTATTTTCTGTATTAAAATATTTAGATGAGATATTTTGTTTACGCAATGATTAAAATTAAAATCTCTATAAAATCTGAGCTTTTTAGCTGACTTAAAATAATGTTTAATTTTTTGTATCCGATCCGAAAGAGTAACTCTTATCTTATACAATGCGGCTGTTACTTCAAAATAAGAAGAAGATGATTACGTCCCAAGCGTCATGCATTCAGTCATGCATATTAACCAATGACTTAAATTCTGCCAAGTCACTGGTTTTCCTGGCTAGCTCAGGCAAACCATTCCATGCTCTAAAGGCACTAGGGAAGAAGGAGCATTTGTACAAATTTGTCCTAGCATATGGAATGAAGGATGCGCTTTGTGTCTTTCTAATATTTTATTAAATTTTGTATTTGAAGATTATAGTTCAGTGTTTTGTGTATAATTGCTACTTTACTTTTGATTCTTCTATCCTGTAGGCCTTCTAAATTTAGTGATTTTATTAAAGGTGTTACTCTAGTCAAATGTGAATGCTATTTTTCTATCAGTTGATTATCATAAACGATTAATAACAAAACTCTTAGTGCTAGCTATAAAATTTCTGTATCTTGTGTTGTTTTTATTGTTCTATATGTTATGCAATGGTCTGTTTTGTTGTCTTTTGTATTGCGTACAAAATGTTTACAGCAGAATAAAAACAGGAGATAAATCTAAACAAATAAACAAGTAACATTTACATATTAAGCCAGCATAAAGAAACATCAAAGTATGTTACGCAGGTTTTATTCTTATGCTATCACAATGAATGGTGAGACACAATTGGAGAGCAGGTTTGTAAAAAAGATCTTGAAGATAGAGAAATATCTAAATTGATCATGGAATATTGTCTTTCTTTGACCAATGCTTAGTTTGGCTCATAGTTCTTAAAGTTGATAATATTATATTTATCCAAAAACTCTAATTAGGCTTTATTTAAAATTGCTATGAATATTGAAATCAGATTCAAGACGAAGTAATTGATTTCATGAACATAAGATATTGTCATCATGTTTGAGACGCTCCTGTCCAGTTTCAAGTACAAAGAGTTATACGATGGCATCATTCTTCTAGTCGCATTTGACCCAAATTAGATTGCATTAGAATAGTGCTCAAAGAAGCAATCCTTTAAAGAAGCCTTTCATAACGACATACCAAGTCTATGTATGAGATTTTGCTGTTTATTTTCTTTGATTATAAAAAGCTACATGAGATTTTGGCCGTTTTTATCATAGACAACTACATTTGGCAATAAAGTTTTTCCAAACATTTTCACAGCATGCATCTTTTTATCACTTTGTCTGTATCAGTTTTTTGTATGAGTTTCAAAAGATTTTAATAATTTTCGGATATATCTAGAAATTTTAGTATATTTTGCAATTTCATGAGATATTCAGGAGCTCCTGGTAAATCGACCGGAGGCCGCAGGAAATCTGTTATAAATTATAAAATAGTTTAATTTTATAATTTATACACCTAGAATTAGCGCGTGTGCTATGAAAGTGTGGGGCCCACTGCGGTCACATAGGTTGCAGTGGCATAAGGTCGGCACTGCAAAAATAGCGGCGTATGCTACGCCGCCGGTCGACTAGTATGAGATAAAGTCGCAGTCGTTGAGGTCTCTCAACTTCCGTCAGGGTCAACTGATCGGACAGTTACCTTTTTCTGTCCTCTTGCAACAGATTGAAAGGAGCCAGGATTCTATGACAGAATACTTTTGTATGTCTACAGATAAATAATATATAAACTCATTGCCTCTCGCCTATATCATTGTTATATAATGTTAATATATTATTTCTTCCGCAGGGTACGTGAATCACTTCCACAAGGCAGAGAACAGGTTGATATTAGTTCATTGTCCAGAGACTTATGCCAACGTCACTATGATGAGTAGGTACCATAGCTATTGACTTTTGACAATGTTTGCCGTTTATTTAGAGTGTTAATGCTTAGCCTTAGGTTCTTATGTGTATACAACATGGCGAATGATGGCATGTTTAGGAGAACTATTTCTTTTGTAATACAGGGCTAAACTATTTTAAGTACAAATGATAATTTTAAGAAATGATACACTGAAGATAAAAAAGTAAAAAATGGAAAAAATTAAAAAAAAGGAATGAAAGAATTCATTCAGTTGCAGTTAAAAGACGATTGGTCATGGGGCGATTGGTCATGAGGCGATTGCGGAGTTAGTGTTAGAAAGAGCATCGACATATATCTATAAACCTTTATACCCTAAAAAAGTGTTAGCTAGAGCAGCAGACCTGAATCTATAAACCTTCATTCCCTATCAAAGTGTTAGATAGACAGCAGACCTGAATCTATAAACCTTCATTCCCTATCAAAGTGTTAGATAGACAGCAGACCTGAATCTATAAACCTTCATTCCCTATCAAAGTGTTAGATAGACAGCAGACCTGAATCTATAAACCTTCATTCCCTATCAAAGTGTTAGATATGGCAGCAAACCTGAATCTATAAACCTTCATTCCCTATCAAAGTGTTAGATAGACAGCAGACCTGAATCTATAAACCTTCATTCCCTATCAAAGTGTTAGATAGACAGCAGACCTGAATCTATAAACCTTCATTCCCTATCAAAGTGTTAGATATGGCAGCAGACTTGAATCTATAAACCTTCATTCCCTATCAAAGTGTTAGATAGACAGCAGACCTGAATCTATAAACCTTCATTCCCTATCAAAGTGTTAGATATGGCAGCGGGAGCACGTTACCCTGCCTCAACGTGGCGCTCCCGTGGAAACGGCTCACTAGAGGAAGTGGCTAGGCGAAAGGGTAACAAATATGATTCCCGTGGGAGCAGTGGCGTAGCAAGGTATCCTTGGGCCCGGGTTCAAGAATATCTTGGTAGGCCTCCCTATCCCAAGTAAGACGAATGCTTGTGTGTGACAGAACAATTGAGTAATCTGAATGTATGGGTGTGGTAACCAAAAGTCATGCCAATACTTTCTACTTTATGTAGATCTTGCTTCTCATTTTTACACATTCAGAACGCAACCCTGACTGCGCTTACAATTTTGTGTTGGACAATAAACAAAACAATTTTATCGAATAATACTAATTTTCCTCTAATTGCGCAAGTTTCCATGCATTATTTTTTCTTTGAGAAACACAAACTGCTTTGGTACATCATAACATCTTTATTGTTATTAGAGCATTATCCCTTGATGACCACATTGAGGACAAAAGTATTTGAGCGTATTATATACTTTGCTCTTCCTATTGGATTCAAGACGCGCCCATCTTTAGATACTGTGAGCAAACACACCAAGTCCTAGAAATCTGCAATGTCTTATGTACAGCTTAAGGAATTTTTAAGACAATTAAGACCAAGTTTAAGTCGTAGTTAACATAGTGAACATAATGCGTGAGCGGCTTCTTTTGATGAAGCAATACCCGAAGACCATTGTACAATACACTTATATTGGAAGCACCATCATTGCTTTAGCCTCGCGGTATTTTTTTTAAAGATAAATTGGGATTATTCATAAGTTGGACCATTTGTTCCGCCAAATCTGCAGACGTCTGGTTCTCACAAAAATGAAAACCTAGAAATAATTCTTTAATTTTTATTTTTTGGGGTATTCCGTCATTGAGATCACAAAACATTTTTTTAAATCATGCTGATTTGATACAATTTTAATATGTCTTGAGTGCTTTCAACAATGAAAGAAAAAAATGGTGCGGATTAGACCTCGGTAGAAATGCATTGCCCAACAGGTCTATTATCTCGTTTTGAATCTGCGAGGCTTTGTTTTCCAGTAAAATTTCAATATTCATAGCAATTTTAAATAAAGACTAGTCTTACATTCTTGTATAAATATAATGGTGTTAAGTTTCTTTAAGAACAATAATCCAAATACTTAGCATTGGTCAGAGTTCCATTTACATATATTTATATACATTTGGATAGATCAGCTGTGTGTGGGGGGGGGGGGAAGACTGCTGTGTGGGTGACATCGATCCGACCATGGCTAATGCACAGACATTCATCTCCGAAAGACACTATTCCATGATCATGTTTTTGTAAAAATATAGGCTTAATGATGTTTACTTTTCTAAGAACTATGAACAAACAATAAGCATTGGTCAGAGAAAGACACTATTCCATGAGAACATGGACATCTCTATATCTTCTATATCTTTTTTAAAACCTGCTCCCCAATTTTGTTTTGCCATTCATTGTAACAGAGCATATTCAACTTGAACGATACATATATCACTTACTCTGGTGTTTCGTTTGCTTGCTATTTTTTTTTCCTCTTTAGATTACATCTCCTTTTTTAAAAAAAAAATCTTTTCTAATGATCACTTGAAACATTTTTGTACACAATGCAAAGACAATAAAACAATGTGATGAAGACTTCCGAGGACGCTGTTGTCCTGAGTGTTTTAACTATTTTAGAAAATATACGTCATTGGCAACTGTTTTTTTTTTTTACTAACTCATTTAACACAGTTTTTTTTTTTTTTTTTTTTTTGTATAAATTGTTTTTTTTTTTATTATTATTATTATTTTCAACCTTAATAAAAAAAATGTTACATATATTTTATATTTATAGAACATCAAACACTATTAACAAAAATAGCTTGGGATCTATCAACGTATATAATATATACAATATTAATTATTGCCACCGTTGTGTGACAACGTATTAAAAAGGGTGAAGATAGTGTTCCGTGTGATTCTTAAATATATTCGTACAAGTGTTATAAAACTTGAACATAAAATTCATCTTTTCTTTCTTTGATGGTGGCAAAGTCTCGAATAAATTGTGAATTATCCAGAGACAGGGAGGAGAGTTGGCCGAGTGGTAAGCGTTTGGCTTCCAAACCATAGGGAGCCTGGTTCGAATCCTATTGAAGACTGGAATTTTTTAACTTCGAGATCTTTAGGGCACCTCTGAGTCCACCCAGCTCTAACGGGTATCTGACGTTAGGTTGGAAAATGTAAAGGCGATTTGTGAAGTTATTACTTTTTTTTTTTTTTTAAATGGTTTATTCAGATACTTTAATTTACAGTAACACACAAGACAAACAGGCTGACGATGTAGGTCATGTAAAATTGGCATGATCTACTTTACTTCGGTGAAGGTTATTGAGGCGTTGTGTATAGTTCAAGATTAAATACACTGTTCATTATAATATACCTGCTGGAGTTCATAAATTATAGAGTCATAGTTGCAGATATAGGAGCATTAGCGAAACAAGAACAGTTTTCCATGTTCTTTACAAAGAGCGAAGAGCCAAAATTGTTTATAGCTTTCACTGATTGTGTTGATGTGTGTACCAGTTGACAGATCAGGCACTCCCATCCCCACCCTACAATACTGTTGAGTATTGAAGGATAATGAGAAGTTGGGAACAGTTCATATTCACATACATTGTTTATTGTAGTATATCCGCTGGAGTTCAGTTGACTTAACCAACTTCTTGCACTAAACCAGTATCTCACACTTTACAATGAAAAGTTGGGCTGATCAACAATGCTCCTGGACGTTGCAGTACTCTAACAGTGGACAGACCGGTACGATTTCTTGATGGTAACTTGTCAACTCAAGGCTGAGGCCCAGCAGCAATACAGTGAGCTCATGAGGAGTTTAGAGTACTACATATAATCTATGATTGATTATTCTTTACAATTTGTCTGGTTTGGCGATAATTTTTTCCCCAATGAAGTAATTACTTTTTTTTTTTTAATTTTCGGATACAGCCACCGGTAAAAACAGTTTTTGTTACACATTATAAATAAAAAAAAAAGAAATTGATTGAGCTTTGAGAAAATTTAATAATTAACAGCTGTTTCGAAGTTTTAATCCGTGAATTAGTGTCATCCGTAAGTAAGTTCTCGCGTGGGCCCCAATTAGTCGAATCATGGGCTCAAGTGCAATGAACCCCTTTGCGCTATTGTTGCTACTCCACAGGCTGTGGGCCCCTAATGGTCGTGGGCCCGGGTTCATTGAACCCCTTCGCGCCATGGATGCTACGCCACTGCGTGGGAGTGCCCATGGGCGGACGAGAGTCTGCCCCTTCACGGTGCGGATTTGTAAGAAAGCTCCCACAAACCAGTCACAAATCCATGCGCTGTTCCTCAAGGGACCGTCTCATCAATGGCGGATTCCGCACAGTTAGCTTGGTACAACGAAGGTAGATGGTGGAGGCCCCCGGTGCCACCGAGTGGTATTGGAAACAGCAATGCTCTATAAGCATTGACTCGGGTCGCTCCCAGACAGGCCTGTGGTCCGCAGGTTTTTTTTTTTTTACTGTTTGTGTTTGTTCTCGGACGGATGCAGACAGGTTTTTTTTCAAACTTAGAGCTCGAAGAGCCTTCGGCTCAGCTCTTAGACTATTCACACGATATGGCAGCAGACTTGAATCTATAAACCTTCATTCCCTATCAAAGTGTTAGATATGGCAGCAGACCTGAATCTATAAACCATCATTCCCTATCAAAGTGTTAGATATGGCAGCAGACTTGAATCTATAAACCTTCATTCCCCCAAAGAAACACCACGTTTACCAACTTTTTTTCTCTTCCGGTAACCACTGACAACATCTGAGCAGGGCCATGAACTTTTGACTCCCCTAGATGACATTAACTTCTTATGAATATTCATTACTCTTTCCCGCCTACTGATTCTTGACACGTCATTTGTTTTTTGTTTCACATGTTAGGCCTGTGATTGGTTACATACTATACATCCCATAATTTTGTTCTTTAGTTTATAGAGGCAGGATACTAACATTATATGTTTTAGTTGTGTAATTAAAGTATTAAAGCGCCGGATCCATTTTATTTTTATTTAACTCTTTATGGCCGAATCACAATTATAAATTGTACCATTGTCACAATAAACAAAAAAAATATTTTGGTTGCATATTTGTTTTAGAACCAGCGCTCTTTTTTTTTACAAGAGGGTTAAGCTATCGAAATTTTCTTTATCAGCATCTGGAACTATCTCGATGACTTGAGACTACCTCGTTGAGATAATGAATAGTAAACTGAAATAATTTAATTCGCAAAGGTTTGAAACTATGACATTTTTTTTTAAAATTTAATTATTCTTATTTATTTTTATTATAAATGTCTAATGAGGTTTCACTGTGACCTTGACCTATCCTTTAGTCTGTTGGACAAGGCGCTGTGGTTGAGTGGTTAAGCCGGTTCTAAGACTGGGATTTTAAAATTCGGGATCTTTGGACGCCTCTGAGTCCACTCAGGGCTTATGGGTACCTGGCATTATTTGGGGAAGAAGTAAAGTCGTGTGCTGGCCACATGACAGCCGTGGGTCACAGAAGCTGATGATCTTTCTATCATGTGCCACATAGATCGCAAGGTCTGAAACTTACCTTGTCTGTTGGACCGTTGGGGCACCAAAGGTGATCTGTCAATTCTTCTCTGATATTTGATGTTGTCTTCCCATCGCTTTCTCTATCTGCCTCTTTTTCTTTTACTTGGTACTGTTCTCTACAGGAAGGTTCTTGCGAGCCATGAGGAGCTTGTGAAATAGCCATACAGTTTCCGTTTTCTGATTGTAGTCAGCAGGTCATCACATGACCCAATTTCCACTGTGATCCTGAAACGAATTTCCTCATTTCTGATGCGATATTTGTAGGTGCAGGCAGGATCCTTCTATAGCATCTCGATTCCATTGCTAGGATGATCCTATCCAGTGGCGTAGCAACCATGGCGCGAAGGGGTTCATTGCGCCCAGACCTAGAATCACTAGGGGTCCAAACGAAGTTTAGTAAGGAAATGTGGTGACTATAAGTAGTATAAGAATTTAAAGAAATCACATTATTGCATTACTTTAATTAAATCATGTTTATTTTTTCTTAAATTTTATTTCTGGTGTCCGAGCAAAATAACAATGTAATCTATTAACTAATTAAAGGAAGGTAACTTTTGAATTGTCAGTACTGCATTTCATTTAAATCTAACGTGTTAGATTTTTTTATTTAATAATAATAATAATAATAATAATAATAATAATAAAATAACTACGTGTAAGCCTACTCATTATGAAAGTATTCTATATGATGAAGTATATTTGCCGTTATTTTGGTTCAAGTGTTATTTATTTCATTTATAATGCAATGCATATTGACTAAATGAAATACTTGAATTAATTGTATAAGTAAACAGTAGAAGTAAAATTTTATTATTTTTTCCAGTTATCTGATGTCAGGGTCAGACCTATAATATTCTTTTGTAATGAAATAACTTTAAATTCAAAGGCTAGGCTTATTGACAAGGAAGTTGTATAAGTAATTATATACAAAATATTTTTAAAATATTCTAAACTATTTCGAAAATTTATTTTAATGATTACTCAGATTACTTATGGAAAATTTGTATGATTTTAATGTGATCTAAATCAATGTGAATGAGAATAAGTTACGCCTTACACCTTCACATACGAATGTACAAATATAACTATTCAAGAAAAGGCTTATTAAACTAACTCTTTTTCCAAGTCCTAAAAAACGAAAACATGAAAAAGATGTAAAAGAGACTCTTAATTAAATTAGTTATTTATAACAAAACTATAATGATAACTATAATGATGGTTGTTTGGGATATGGCATGTAGCATACTCGCTGTTGTCAGATCAGCTGCAGTATCGTTCCAAACATCTACTTGGTTGTGGTGAAGACAATATTGAATATTTCCTTTCAAGTATTGACCAAACTTAGTGTAATCTTCACACAGAAAAGAAAACTGTCTCTGGAGATTGTACATACTGTCCATAGACAGTACAAGAAACTCTTGGTCTGTTTCTTTGCGTTAATGACTAAGTGTCTTCTCATGTTAATCTGTAAGCTAGATGTTTGTTGTACTTGTAGAGTTAAATTCTTTGGTCAATACATTTGTTGCTAAGCATGTGGTCCAGTCCAGGTTATGGTCAATACAGATGGACGATTATTCTATAAATAATAAAAGTAAAGTATACCCATTTCTCTCTGACATTGCAATCTATAGAGCAGATTAATGTAAAGTTGATGTTTTCCTGGACAACTATTAACCATGGTGTTACGTGGCCAGCACAACAACCAAACTCCTTTACTTTCCTCAACTCATGCCAAGCACCTATTAGATTATATTGGAGCATCCTAAAACTCCCCAAAATAAAAAATCTCAGTCTTCTCTGAGATTCAAACACGAGCCACCTTGATTATTAGATCTTAGCCTCTACCTACTGCGGGACGGCGAACGATTGCGGCGGGCAGGGTTTGAACCCGGGACCATCGCGATGAAAGTCCAGAGTGCATACCACAGACAAGACAGCCATCCTTGTAAAAGCCCTAAGACTCATGACTCGTTTTACTGTCCATCATATTATTGAAGTAAATATTCTATTTAAACTCCTTTATTTAATAGTTCACCTGGCGACGCAATCAACTCATTTAAATGTTATCTATTATGTAAACTTTAATGTGGCTATGTTCTATTTCAGGTCCAGGTAGAGTCCAGGAACTGATTAAAGAATGTGAAGCCAAAGTGAAAAGCATCCAAGACAAATTTTTGGAAAAGATGAAGTCACACGGTGTAAGTATCTGGAACAAAACGTCTGAACAAAAACGTAGCGAAACAAAATCAACCAAAAGTTATCAATCTTTGATATCTTGATAAAATATCTCACCCAGGTTATAAGAGGGGTGCACTCAGGGAAGCTGATTACACCATATGTTCTGCACTCCTTTGACTCATCAGTGTTAATGCCCCCCTCACACCTTTTTTAAATACACATTTTTTTATCAACTCACTCTGTCATGTTCAAAATTAGAACATGTTATGTCTCCCACTCCCGATTCTCGGACCAAGTTGAAACGTTGCACAATTATTCATTGTCTCTAAACCACATATGAATCGATTTAAAAAAACCATAAACATAACCAAAAAATTAATAAAATGGTGGTGATATATTAATGGACCTCATTCACCAATCGTAAACAAACAGCATTTAGCCACGTGATTCTTTATAGCTTCTATACAAATTATGTTTTTTTGTAGAGGCTGTTTTATCAATATTATGACGTGGCTAAATGTGTTTATTTACGATTGGTGAATGAGGTCCATTTAGTTTTCATATTGATTATTACAGTAAGATCCGTTGTCTTTTCACTTACGTTGCACTTTACTCAACCCTGACGACTTGAAAAAGAAATGTAATACCATCCTGTTCAAATTTATCCAGAATAAAATGTGCGATAATTAACTTGTAGCGCGGCATTTAGAGCCAATTATTTGCGTATTATTGAGAGCCTAAAAAACTTTATTTTGGATTTATAAACTAAAAATGAAACACAGGAAATTGCTCTTTGTTTATACTTGTAACTGACAAGACCCCGTTTACGTTCTGTAAGCTACTGAATTCAGTAATATAGAAAAAGAAGATGAAGCGGTGTGGACAAATGTGTTGGCGATTTCATGGGACCTACAGAAAAAGGAAAGAAATGAAAAGCTGAAGATTTGAAATTGAAGAGCCAAAAAAAGTCAATGAATCTTATTTGAAAGATCGCGAGTTGGCAACTAAATCAAAATGACTTTGTGCTACAAGCGAAAGAGCTTAGACATTTGATTCTAGAATATTGAAAAGTGAACACTAAATAGTAAATTAATAGACACGTGCTTTATTAAAATACTTCGCTTGTCAACACTTCAGCTATTTTTTAATGTGCCTGATTGCATGAAATTCTGTTATACATGTCAATAACGATAGACCTGTTTTATGTCCGATTTGTTTTTTATTAAAGTATACATTCTACTATGATTCTATATTATGCTCCACACATCATATTAATCAGATTGTAGACCTTGTAACGATCACTATAATGGCCTTCTCTGTTGTATTGAATTAGTTGTAACTGAAGTATTTCTAAACTTCTTCTGGATACTAGGTGCTTGGGTATAAAAGTATCGATGAAATTATTATGTGCGAGTTCACAGCGACCATCACAAGAATAAATACCACAAGAACAAAAACTCAAATGACTAAGTTGACTTCGAGATAAACTTTAATAGAATATTTATTTACAAGATGGGCCACAGTCTAGTCAGTAGGTAAAATACGTCTGATCACCCTAAGAGTCTAGCAGTAACTGAATTCCTATTACGTCAAACTTAACCTCTAACCCTACAGTCTGTGTCGTCATAAAAAATGTGTGTTCAATGTCGGTACTAAAAAGTGCGTAATTCCCAATAAACTAAACTAGCTATCTAACAACCTATAACACCGGATTGCTAGTAAACAACTAAACCAGTGTAGGCGTATTATATTGTTAATTACAGAACTTATAATTACTTGAACGAAATTATATTTAAAAAAAACTAAAACAACTTGAATTAACAATATAGACTAATTCTTGTGATGAAACATACTATGAAACATATCTTATAGTACAAAAAATAAATTATAATAATTTTTTTAAAAAATGGGGGGCATTAGGTATAATATAAATATAAGGTTCGGTGGCCAGATTAAATTATTTTTTAATGAATTATATAGACCGCTATTACAGTTTCCATTGATGACATGTTACATCAAATAAACTGTAAATCCATTTGAAAAACCTTTTCTTAAAACTTCCTTTATATAGCGCTACCTTCATGCTTATATTATGTTCAGAGCGCAATGGTCCAATCTCTATTGTGGGACATGATTGGATGAGGGCATCTGGGAAGGTTCCCTGCTTCCTTTAGGCCAGCGGTTCTCAACCTTTTAAGCTCGGCGACCCCTCTTTACTATCCCCCCACTCCGCCGCGACCCTCACACACACACAGCGATAGAAGAATAAACAAAACCAACCAATTTTTCCTATGGTCTTTGGTGACCCCTTGCCAATCGTCAATCGACCCCTAAGTGGGTCGCGACCCACAGGTTGAGAACACCTGCTTTAGGCGCATAGCAAAAACATCTCGGATTGTGCTGGAGTTTCATACATATTTTCAGTTTCAAATGTTCTGGGTTTTTTTTTTCTTCTTTTCCCTGTCGCTGTAACACCTTCAAGCTTGCGCGTCTACCCCGCCCCCTCCCCAATGAGGTATAAGGGCTAAGCACAACAGAGAATTAGTTTTGAGCTATTCTGTGGTTCACTATTTGGGTTTAATTTCTCAACGGAAAACCAAGGAAGGCATTAAGTATTTATTTAGTAATTGTTTACTTTCTTTTTTTTTTTTTAAGAAAGGCGTTATGATCTTTGAGTTACTTTTTAAAGTTATTGCTCTATTATTTCTCAACAAAGAACAGAAAGCCAAAGGTTATATTGATATTTTTTTTAGTTATAGGACTATAGCTTTGGTACGTAATTTAATGAATATAAAAATCGCTGAATTAAAGTTTGTTATATTTAAAATTAAATATTTATTATGAAATATTAATTTTGAACCCCCATGTTATTTCATGGGTCTCTAGCAAAACAGACTTAAAAATTACAGTTTCCTTAGAATACAGTTACGGTTGCCAAGTCACTAAGTGATCTCTTGGGAAAATCCTGCTACGTCTAGTCATGTTACTTTTCTCTTAGCGAAACACATACGCTTGCAGCTTCGTCGAATGATTTGTTTAATCTCTAATGACTGAAGATCATGCAATTTTTAAATTTTTCACAATTCGGAAATCTGAATACAATAGATATACGTTTTCAAGTTACATGAAGTTACTTCCTTTTTCCAGTCTATATTTATTTATGTCTATGAGTAAAAGTATAGTAAAAAATATATTCGGAAGAGAATTATGCTATTTTGTGAATGAAAATAGTGTGGATTTGGATACACCATTTTCCATTCACACCATGCTGCGCCATGGGATCTTTCCTATTTACTTGTTGTTGCTCGGCTGAACTTTGAACTTTTGTCGACTTTGAGAATTATATATATATAAATAAATTGTTTACTTTCTATTTTCTAAGAAAGACGTTATGACCTTTGAGTTACTTTTTTAAGTTATTACTCTATAATGTCTCAACAAAGAGCAGAAAGCCAAAGGTTATATTGATATTTTTTTTTAGTTATAAGACTATAGCTTTGGTACGTAATTTATTGAATATAAAAATCGCTAAAGTAGAATGCTTATGCATAGAAATGTAAGAGCTATATGATCTATAAATTTTGAACCCCCCATGTTATATCATGGGTCTCTAGTAAAACAGACTTAAAAACTAGTTTCCTTAGAATGCAGTAACGACCTAGCGCTAAATTGTTGCCAAGTGACTATTTGATCTCTTGGAAAAATCTTGCTACGTCTAGTTATGTTACTTTTGTCTCTTAGCGAAACACATACGCTTACAGCTTCGTCGAATGATGCAATGATAAGTGACACGATAATGGTGATTGAATTATTATGATATACTCAAGGCTCGTAAAAATAATTCTGTACTTAGTAAAGAATGAATGCAATGCATAGACGAATTAATTTTTTAATACAAAATCTTAAATTTCACTTTTTGTCCGCTTTCCTACCCAAACTTGGTTCCGCTTAAGTCTTGTTCTCCTCCCATGACTTCTTGGTCACAATGTTCACAATGGTTAAGTCCGGCACTGCTATTTAGTGTTTGTAAATTTCGTTTGTAAAATGTTTTACATGTTTCAGATTTGAAGATAGTTTACTTCTTAGTGCAAACCTCCTGCAGGACTAAGGCGGATGGGAGCGGGCAGTGTTTGACAGTTTAGCGCGCAGCCATTCTTAGCGACGAGTGAAAACCACTTAATTCCTCCCTCCCCCCCCCCCCTCTTGCTTTTTTCCTAGACTAGGGTGACTAACAGCAGAAAAAAGAGAGTGATCTTTCCTTTACTTCTTGCTCGTCCAAATTGTTGAGGGAAGAAGAGACTTCTATATAGATTCGTCTTGAACTATCCAAGAAAGAAGATAGCCAATGGCTTTACGTACAGATGTCGCAATGCTAGCGATACAGTAAAATGCATAATATTATAAATAGCATGGCCTCTCATCATGGAAACTCAGCTCATATTCCGACTCAAGCAGACCTTTTTATTTACATGATTAATTCAAACTAATTGATTTCACTCAATATATTTTGAAACAGACCTCCAGATTAAATATTTTCTCCCCTACCATTTGATTGTCTACATGAAGTGTCCATAGCGTATGGTCATTCGGGAGCTTTCTTTTGGATAAATCCTTTACATTTACTGGCCACACTGTGACTCCTGAGCGCGAGAAACGGTTATTACCAATTTCAACTAGTTACATGTCATGACCTTAGCAACATCTCTTGTTTCGTCGCACAGATCCAGGGGGAGTTCATCCGGCTCAACGGGGATAAGCCAGGCTACCAGATTGTCGAATGCGCTATCAACAAGAAAGCCACTTTTATAGTTACTGGTAAGTAAAAACGTATTGATTTATTTGTAAGCGTCTAGCTTACACACTCCGTCTAGTTTAAACCTTGCACGATTATTCTTTATACCTGACAAAATATAAATCAATAAACAAAAAATACCAATTATGTAATGGACTATTGATATTAATAATTTCGTTTGCTAAAGAAATAAAGGGGATTGAATGTTACTTAATGAGAGATGTGGATATCTACATGGATTCCTTCCACTATTACGTTGTTTCTCCATTTATAATACTCGGATGAAGTTGAAATTGTGCATAATTATTCGTAAATGCTGAAACCATATGTCTATGGCTGAAACACACAATTTAATTTTTAAAAAATATTATTATTAATCTGTTGGTATTCATTCATTAATTTGTATAATTGTATTATATAGCAGAAGGGGAGTTTCAACCTGCCATCTTGAGATTAATGGCAGCAATACGCAGTTATTTCTCTTAGATAAGCTTTGATTTTTTAAAGTACCTTTTTTTTTTCTTTTGTTTGCTCTATTGTATCAGAATCGTCTGTATTGTAATGATTATTGACAGAAAAGAAAGACTTTCTTATATTATAAAATGTGTTTGCCTATTGCTTGTTGTGATAAGCTTAAGCCACGTGACAATAGCAGACGATGGTGTACTTTGTCCAGACCTCTTCAAGGTCTATGCCAAAGAGCACACAAAGACACAAATGTTTCTTTAAAATGTTATAACTGACATAACAAATATGAATGGTTGTGTGCCTTGTTATGGACTTAGCCTAATATCAGATCTTTATAACATTTGTTTTCCTAATAAAAAATTCCCCAACTTTGGCCCCAATTTAAAAAAAAAAAAACTAGAATAAGACCGTGGTTGCGATGCTAACTATTACACCTCCCTAAATCTTTTCATCTGAACTAATCATTAAAGCTCCCAAAATCTTTTCATCTGAACTAATCATTAAAGCTCCC
>JADKLZ010000687.1:31672879-31697722 GCA_021533235.1 Biomphalaria straminea | reverse complement strand
CTAGCCATCTTGATTTACAATGTCGTGTAGGTTGACGGACTTCTTTACTCTCCATTGAAAACCCAAGCCTCACCCGAGAGCTATATTATTGGATCGTTTGATCACTCCATAGCTACTCAAGCACGCGATGCAGCTGAATGCAATTAGCTGAAAATTTCTAATGAAAAAAAGATGTGTTAGTCCAATTAGTTGTGGTGTTTTTTTTTGTTTTTTTTTGCATAGACTGTTTGGTATGCACCGTATGCTGCACCTCCTGCCTCTATCGTGTCATCTTCACATACACGGTCAAACGCTCTTAATGAATTTTTAAACTCTTTTAGTCTTTTCCTTGACCCAGTAGGTCACTATGACTACAAGGCCACACCTTAACCCCACCCTCACTCCGTGACAGTTATAAATGAATGGATTCGTCATCAAATATTCAAGTGGTCTTCAAGCTGATACCAGAGACTGCAGTAGGTCTATGTTTTCATACGATAGAGCTTGAATGTCATGACCAGTCTACTTTGTTCGAAGATTAGTTTGTGTGTGCGTGTCTGTGTGTTCATTCAGTAGCTCCAATGGCTATACAAGCTGCTCAGAATACGATCAACAAAGACTTGTAGATGAGTACTACGTACGACAGGACGAAACCTGATCTTACAAATCTCGTGTCTCTCTCGTTATGGTGCTAGATGCAATCTTGGCTTTCGTCAATCTCTCTCCCTCCTTCCCCCCCATCTCTCTCTCTCTCTCCCTCCCACCTTCTCATCTCTCTCCCCCCTCTCTCTCTTAATGCAGGTTCTACTTTACAGAAAGAAAGAGGCGTTTAAGGACCAGTATAGAGCTCAGGCCTTGTTACCTACTCGCATTTCCCGTTTCCAACTCTTTTAATATTTGTTCTTTAGAGAATCAGCTTGTGATCCTCCCATATTTTTTTGTTTTGTCTTCAGCACTGTTGTACTGTTATGTAAAAAGAGCAATTGCAAAACACATTTTATTTCGAAACAAAAATGCTGACTGTTATTATTCGTTCGTTTCTAACCCATTGGATTCAAGTCTCCCACAATCCCCGCTGTCTTTGCTAAACAAATACATACAAAAACACATTCGTCATAATGTTTTTCTTTTGTGTCGCGTGTCTTGTGTTGCTGAGACACTGTTTTTTTTTTTTTAAAAGGGGGAGAAATATTACAGGATGTACTCTGAATTCTGCATATTGTGTGTCCTCGATTTTGTGTGTTGTGTTGGGTTTATTTCTTTGAGACCTCTGACCTCAGACAAACAACGTAGGGACAAGATACAATTCTCCTCCGTACCGATACACTGGCCGCAGCTGTCAATTGTAGAACCCCCCGTTCTGCACTTTCTCTACACCGTGGCAGGTTTTGTTACCCCGAGCTGTGTTATTGACTTGCACGGATGTCTTTGTGTTACATGTGACGGGTTATAAAAACTGAGAAGGTCATGATGACATTAAGTTTGCCAGTGCATTATGGTACTGCATTCAAGAAATGCAACAGTGTATAATGTTACCAGACACCCGTACGTCTGTAAGAAGACAAAACCATATAAAGGACAAAATAAAAACAACAAACAAAAATAAACAACATAAATTGTAAAAAAAACTAGGCTTACAAATATTTTCCCGAAACATGATAGTGAAATCATAGGCCTTATAACTACTAAACGCAACAGTTCATCATTGGAACATAATACGTGTCCTAGTTTTTCTCAGGTGAAGTGGAAAGTACACAATTATCCATTGCCTCTTAACAAAGCATGTTTCATTTAACAAAAATAATGAATCAATTAATTAAAAAAGTAAAAAAAAAAAAGTTACCCTTTCAGATCTTGCGATCTCTAGGTCAAATGATGTTAAGGTCATCTGGTTCTTTGGTCAGCCGTTAACGAGCAGGGCCACAGTTAGGGTGTATAGAAAGGCTTTTAGTTTATTAACAAAGTTGGTTTGTCAGCAATGAGATTTGGTCATTGAGTTTTTGTTTTTCGTACCCTGTACCGTTTTCTTTTTTTTTGGGAAAGGGGGGGGGGGGCTAGTAGGCATATTATTGATGCCCTGGCTGAGGGTAAAGTACTTGGCTTCCGAATCGGGTTCGAATCCTGGTGTTGACTAGGATTTTTAATTTCGAGATCTTTAAAACGCCTCAATTCCACCAGCTCTAATTGGTTATCTGAAATTGTATGGGGGGGATGGGGGTTGGTTGTTGTGCTGACCACATGACACCCTCGTTAACCGTGGTCCACAAAAAGAGATGACCTTTACATCATCTGCTTTATAGATCGCATGGTCTAAAAGGCGATTTTTTATTATTATTATGATTGTAATTATTGTATGAAGACCGAAATAAAAAAAAAGAACAGACTACGTCACCCTGAAGGAATGTCAGGTAACGGAGTAGCGAACATCGTATACAGGCAAAAAGGCAGACCCCGAATGCGATGGATTGATGATGTGGAATTAGCAGATCTGCAACAGCTTGGGGTTAGGGCGTGGAGACAAAAAACCCAGGAGAGATCTGAATGGGAGAATGTGTTGAAGCAGGCCAGAGCCCTCCATGGGCTGTGGCGTCACTGGGATGGATGGACATGATTGTAATTAGGGACTACATGGAATTGGTAATGTTGTGTACGGCGTAAATTCTTGTATAATTTATTAAGGAAAAAAAAGTGATAAGTCTTTCAGTGCTAAATCGTGACTTTCTTTCTAACAGACTGACGAGATTGTAAGATTGGGGTAAAGAGACGAGGTTTGTAGTGGATAAGTTGGAAGAGTGGTGAGGGGGTAATAAATGAACTCAACGACACTGTGTAACGCCACTAAAAAAAAACCCAAACATCGATCTAACTTTTGATTATCTTCATCGTTCTCTCTCTCTCTCCCTCTCTTACACAAGACACCTTCTTGGCCAGCGATGTCTAAGAAACTTAACTGAGACTCTACGGTTGTGAAGGTGTTAACTAGGTCATGTACACTTGATGTACTGTACGTACCAGCCACCTCGGCCCACTTCACACACGTAGTTACTATTTTCTGACTGACGAATCGGATGTCATGAGTCATCCTTCAAACTGAAATATCGATCGTTTAATGTTGAGCTGCTTGGAAATTAATTCAAATTTCATAATTCACAAGGACCAAGTTTAGTTCCGATTCTTAAAGTTTTAATTGACAAAGGTAGAACTACTTACATTTCAAATTACGTGTAGGCCTACTTATAAATGTAAGATAAATGTCGTTACGATCTTATATTCTTATCTTGATTTCTTATTTTGAACTTGTATAAAACATAATATCTATCTATGTTTTGTGCCACTATTTTATTTTTGCATTGATCTGTTAACATCTACATAAAGAAACACGCGTAGGACGTAGTCATCTTTCTTATTTGATGTGACGTCTGCATTTTATAAGATAAGAAAACCTCACAACGCCTGCATGATGTAAAAAACGAGGAAATGCTTAGGTTTTTTGTATGCACTTTTTGCATATTCTGTACTGTTGTCCTACTTACGAATGACAAATGGTAATGGGTTTGTGTGTATGTTGATGGCACACTACAGCTAATGAGGACACGCCCACTCAGTGTAGAAACAATTATTGCGAAATGGTTGATAACCTTTGAACTTAATGCAGACATTTTCTTCGCGTTATGGCCTCTAGATAATTTTTTTTTCTCAACTTAAATTATTATTATTTTTTTTAAATTATAATTAGCAAAGGAAGCCTTCTACTTACTCTATATACATGCCTCTATGTCCGAGTGTCTCTAACTATGATAGTTTAACAAAATATTAATGTAGAAAGAGGCTTCCAAAGTCGTGTAGGCCTAATAATCCATACCTATACCTGTAGTGTTGTAGTTGATGTGCAAAATATTGGCCTGCAGTCCGGCCTGCTAATTGTATGTAGTTGTAGTTGTATGTAGTTACATGTAGTTGTCACAAGTAATACTAGATATTATCTTTGTAGAAACTTGTACTGTGACACTTTGTTTTTTAAATATTAGTGTTGGCCTTCCACTTCCTGTGACTGTATTCATCTTTATTTCTCTGTATTATTACTTAACAAACAACAGTACCTACTATCTTGACTGAATATAATAAATAAATATTTCTTGACCACAGTGGTGCTAACATGATATATAGGGATTTTCTAGATCAGCGGTTCTCAACCTTTTATGCTCAGTGACCCCTTTTACAATCCCCCACTCTGCCATGACCCCCATCCTCCCACACACACATAACAGCAATAGGAAATAGACATTAACATTTCATATTTTCGATGGTCTTAGGCGACCCCTGGCAAACCGTCAATCGACCCCCAATGGGTTCGCGACCCACAGGTTGAGAACCCCTGTTCTAGATCGTATATGGGCACAGTAAAGGCTCTAATAGGCATATTCTTGGGCACATATCAAGATAGAGCTTTTGCCAATCTTGTTCTGTACAACTGGAGACAGCAAAGAAATTACTTTCCTTTTGGTTTTCCCCAGAGTTTCCTGTTGTGTAATATCTCCACCTGACTCACTGGGACTTTAAGTCTTGTGTTGACTTCTATCAGGCACATTTTTCTACTTAGTCAATAGTACTGCACAGATATGGCTACTAGAGGTGAGTCTAAAATTATTTTTGTTTTTTTACCTTTTGGATATTATAATAAGGCTTCAAAACAGATGAAACTCCCATACCATAATAATCTACCTACAGGTTGTGGTCTATAATCTTTCTATTAAAGATGAATATTATTTCTTTTTATGTTTTAATTTTTTTTAATTTTTTTTTTACAAAGCTTATATCAGCTCACTCTGGTAAAATAGTTTGCACATATTATTTCTCACACACCCAATGTCAGATCAAGCTGACATTTTTTTACAATTATTTCTTTTACCTGACCACACCAGAATCAATAAAAAAACAAAAAAAGTTAATTTACTATTGGTATTTAATTATTTTATTTGGTATCTTGAACAAGAAAAAGAAATTGTACTTGACTGATAAGGTGATGTAATTTGATTTAATCCCCTTTATAATTTGTAAAGAGAAAAGTTTGAAACTAGCAATGGATAACTATAAAACCTTTTATTTTCATAAATGCTTCCCCATCATTCACCCTTCATATATATATAAATATAAATATATATATATATATATAAATTCATTTAACAAGTGATCAACCAGATACCCCCTTCTTTCTCCCCTCACTTTCAAACTGGCGCAGACAAGTGCTAGGATCTTAGCCTATTGAGAAAACTAAAAGAATGAAATTGCACTAAACAAAAAACAATTAGTAAACACATTTGCACAGATTTATTTTAGTCTCTATCTATTACAAATTTAATTACATGAACTTCAAAAGACTTTTAGGGAGTGAACTCTTTAACTGCTCATTGATACACTCATGCCAAAAATGCTTAATGTTGTTATTACTATTTCTGTTTCAGGACTCGTCAAAGCCAAGAAATATGATTGGAAAGACTCCAACTTGGCTCTGTTTGGCTCCGACTTAGAGAAAAATGTCAAAAGTAAGGAATCTTTGCACTTGAAATATTTTTTTTTGTTTACTATTGTGTTAATAAATTTCTCTTAGCAGGGAGGTAAAAATATTTTTTTTTGTGATAATATATAACTAGATCTACTTTATTTTGTGAAACTTCTTTCCCCTTTCTGTGTCATTAGCTAATAATTGAATTGAGAACATCCTGAGAATTAGTATATAGTTTGAATTAGCATAATAGTAAAAAACTTTGACACCTAATAAATAAATTGCTTCTAGAAAAAGGCATTTATTTAATTAATCAATGTGAAAATTACTCCCGATCAGGCTGCTTTAAGAAAGTGAAAATGGACATTTCCGCCTTTAAATAAAAATCCTCTGCAGAGGTGTAAAGTATGAAAAGTATCCCTTTCAGATCTTGCCTATAAAGCAGATGATGTAAAGGTCATCTGTTTCTATAGCCCATGGTTGACTTGGGGTTTATGTAACTACCACTATGACCAACTGCCTTTACTTTTCCCAAACTAATGTCAGGTGACCATTAGAGCTGGGTGGACTCAGATATGCATTAAAGATCGGAAAATAAAAAAAAAACAGTATTCGAAGCCGGGACCTCTGGTTCAAAAGCTAAGGGCTTTACCACTCAGCTACAGCGCCTCACTGATTTCACTTTTTTTTTTTTGCGTTAGTCTCTCTTTTCAAAGTAGACTGCTGCTGTTGACAGAAACAAAACATAAACTATAGCAAAAGAAATCAGCAATTTTTTTTTTAAATGCAGATTTAATACTGTATTACGGACATAAACAAACAATAATAACTTGTTCTAAATCAAACACTTGTAACACAAGTTAACACACACACATATGTAACACAGATGGACTCTGTAGAAGGATTATTCAAGCTCCATGCACAATATGTTGGAATTTGTTTTCCTATCACTAACTAGTCATTTATTTTCATTAGAGGCTTCAGCAGGAACAGAAGAAGCATGGAAAAATGCTGGAAAACAGCCAGGGCTCAAAGTTTGGCGCATTGTGGTAGGTGAATTTAAGAAAAATAAATTAAAAAATCCTGTATGTATAGTCTTGTCTTAATGAATGTAATTGAAAATATTTTGGACAGAAGTATAATAGCAATTGTTTATTTAAGATTTTAAGTAAATTTTGGATGAGTTTAAATGTAAAATCTAAATAATATTTCCATTACTTACCTTTTTTAATGCAGCAATTTAAAGTTGTAGATTGGCCACAAGAGGATTATGGGAAATTTTTTTCCGGTGATTCCTACATTGTCCTAAATGTAAGTAATTATTTTAACAATAGTTCTGTCAGTACCAAAGTAGTTTTTTTTTATTTAATCTTTGAATCTTTAGACAAAAAAACAACTTAAATCAGTGTATCATTGAAGTTAACATCAAGCTAAGTTATTGGCTAGCATCCATTAGACTAGATTTTGTCTTCCTTGGGGAGTGATGATCAAACAAGCTTCATCACAAAATCTAAAAATAACTCATGAGTATTCAATAAAAAAATGTTTTGATTTTTTTATTTTTACTAGACCTACAAGGAACAAGGTGGAGATCAGTTGTTACATGATGTCCACTTCTGGATTGGTAAAGAGAGCACTCAGGTGGGTGTAATATTTTATGTTACATTAAAATACTCAAATACATTTCTCTTCAATAAAAAATTCATTTGACATGCAAATGATTACAGAGTTGTTAAATCTATCTTACCTGTCACTATCTAATCAATAATCCCAGTCAATAATCAGTCATCTTCTTTAACATGTAAATTTAGTCTCCTCCCCCCCCCCCCCCCCCAAAAAAAAAAATATCATGGACTTCAGCCAATTATTTTTAGTGTTTCCAGTTTTATCAGATTTTTTGTCTTCATTTCTTTATTAATGTTGATTGGCTTTTTTTTTACTTTTAAATAACCTTAAGGTTTGTCAATTTAATTTCAAACAATGGTTGGCTTTGATTCCTGTTAATCTTATCTTTATATAATACAGACGCTACTTCAAAAAAGAAGATGATTACATCCTACGCGCCATGCATTTAGTCATGCATATTAACCAAAGACTTAAATTCTGCCAAGTCACTGGTTTTCCTGGCTAGCTTAGGCAACCCATTCCATGCTCTAATGGCACTAGGGAAGAAAGAGCATTTGTACAGATTTGTCCTAGCATATGGTACGAGGATACATATGGATACATGCACTATGTACATAAAGATTAGAAATAGCCCTTGAAAACTTGATCTTACTGAACATTAAAATCAGCCTTTGCATGTACACTGATCCTCCCCAATGTGCTAAAGATTAGACACTGGACTTAAATGAGGTTTGAATAAAGTTTGAAAAAGTCAAAATAAAAAAAGAGAGATTTTATCAGTTTTTTCTTATTACATTTTTCTCATTAACCTTGACATAATAAGAGTTTATTAAATCTAACAATGTTCTGTATCATAGGATATGATCAGTTTTTTATTTATTTTTATTTTTTTTTAACTTAACACTATATCTATAAATCTACATCATTTGTACATATATGTTTCTAATTTCTTAGGATGAGTATGGTACAGCAGCCTACAAGACAGTAGAGCTGGACACTTACTTGAATGATGTCCCAGTGCAGCACAGAGAAGTTCAGGAATTTGAGTCAGATCTCTTCAAGTCCTACTTCAAGACCTTAACGTAATTTCTCTTCTCTTGTATAAGCCACATATAATTAGTGTATAGTCAGAGCTCATAGATTATTCCTGTTGTTGTTCTCTCTTTATTATAGTCTTGTTCTTATAACATTACAGATATCTCAAAGGAGGTGCTCAGTCTGGCTTTAGACATGTGACTGAGACAACATATAAACCCAGGCTATTGCATTTCAGTGGGCAGCGTAAAAATATTTGTGTCAAGGAAGTAAGTTTATTTTTTTCTTATCATATTCAGTAGTGTTACTGACTTCTTCAAATTTAGTAATATAGGTTTATCAGGAGTCTGAAGACTGTGGATGTAATCAGTAGCTCACAGATACCTTTAAGTCAATGTTACCTATCAGACCAAGGGAAGTAATCTCAAGTTTTGTGCTCTCTTTGTTTCAAGACTTCAACATTCTAGTCTTAATGCTTAGAATTCAATTTACCTCCATTATAAAGTTTTACATTCAGCTTAGTGATTACATTTCTATTCACATAACAGGATGACATTTATTTGACAAATAATTATCAGTACTCAAAATAGATCATTTCCAGTGCATCTTTATTTATCTCGTCTTTGGATACCAGCTAAGTCCTGTATTTTGTAGATAATGTCTATCAGCACTGACAAGTCGTTTTATATTTCATAAATTCATAAGGGGTGGATCTAAAAAGGCACTATTAATGCTCAGCAGTGAAATGTACCAACAATTTATTTTTCAGATTTTCTCTCACCTACTCTCTCCAACCTAAGAAAGAGATAAAAGTTGTTGTTTTTTTTGTTGAAAAAAAACAAAAAGGGGGGGAGGGGTGCTTCTAAATAATAAAAGTAACTGTCCTTTAATAAATAATACCCACAGTGCTAATAAGTTATGAAGTTATGTCTAACTTTTGAGTCTCTGGATCATATTTTAATAAAGGATGTCATGGACCCATAGAAGCTGGTTTTATTTGCAAATGTTTGAACCTTGTCCTTAGTCAAAAACCTTTCAGAAAGTAATTGTGAAGAGTGTTTTTATGGCATTTATTATTTTCTTTTACTCTTTAGGTTCCACTGTGCAAAGATCGACTTAAGTCGGATGATGTGTTCATTCTTGACCTGGGCAAACATATCTACCAGTGGAATGGAAGAGGCAGCAACAAGGATGAAAGGTTTAAGGTGAATTGACTGCAGGCTTGAATTTATGTATACATTGATATTTGATATATATTTTTACCCGGAGTCATGGATTGTAGATCCATTTTAAGATCTTTTACTGAATGTACTAAATGATGGATTTTATTTCTTATATTGCAGACATTGAATTAAAGATAAAAATATGTCTTTGGCTTATAAAAATCAGATCCTAGGCTTATCTTTGTTAAGTTCAAAGCAACAATCTCAATAAGGAAATAGTCTACCGCACAATTATTGTTTAATTACCTTCGAAATTTCCTAATATTGAAAAATAAAATTTATCATAATATAATTTATAAATAAAACATTTTGCAGAAGTTAGCAGTAGTTCACAGAGGTATGCTAAGTTTACATAACAATGGGATATGAGTGTATTTGTTACATAAGGAGGAGATAATATCTTTCAAAAGTCGTTCAGCAGCTGTGAATATTCTGAGACCTGAAATAACACCAATATAATTATTTTACACAGTTGTACCATGACTGTGCTATATAATGTTTCTCTTATGACTCACAGGGCAATGGTCTGCTTTAGATTTGCTACACTAAGTAAAGTCTTGTGTAGCAAATCAACTTTTTATTACTGTTTCTACAAATTGAAATTATGTTTCTGTCACTATCAGGCTGGTCAGTTCTGTCAGCTTCTGGAATCTGAGAGGTCTGGCAGAGCCAAGGCTGATGTTCTTGAGGAGGACAGCATAGATCGTAGTGTAAGTTGATTGAAAAATAATAATAAGTATGTGTTTGCATTTATTTAAATATTTTATTTGAACATTTGATATTTTCAGAAGAGTGCATACATAAACAAAATCAACTATTCAGTTTGTGATTTCATAGAATAATGAACTTAATTTTACTGAGTTGAAATCTAAATATACTGTTAGAGATTGGAAATAATTATACTAGCCATCATTAGTTGATGAACAAGTTTGGCTCATCTCATAGAAATGGATGAGATAAAAGCCTGAGTATTATATATAGTCACCCAACATGCAGCTTCTTTATCTCAAACTGGTTAATAATAAGAAAGGAAGATAAGAAAGGAACCACTGCTTGATCTACAAGAATGAATGACAAAGAACAGCATAAAATATCTGAAAAAAAAATATAGTATCTATTAGTCTTGTAAGCTAATACATAAACTGCATAATACAAGTTGGGTGTTGTGTTTTTCTTGTGTGGATATCCACAAAATATATAAAATCATTGAAGAAAAGAAGTTAAGTTCTCACATCAGACCTTGTGATCTATAAGGCAGATAATATAAAGGTCACTGTTAACAAGGGTGTCATGTGGCCAGCACAATGGCCAACCACCTTAGCTTTTCTCAAATACTAGTTAAAGATGGGTGGATTTAGTGGCACTTTGAAAATCCTAAAAATTCAAAATCCCATTCTTCTCTGGGTCTTGAACCCTAGACCCCTCGGTCTGGAAGCTAAGCACTTCACCACTCAGCGCCCATGCCATTGAAACAAATTAATTATTTTGTCAATTTAATATTTTCCTTTCCTCCCAAAAAAAAAATTTTATTTTTAAAATAAGCTTTTTGAAATGTATTTTTTAATTAATTAGTTTTTGTTCTTTTCAGCACATTTTCTATCAGTCACTCACTGAAGAGGATGACAGTGATCATGAATTCTCTGCTAAAGATACAGCTAAAGAATTATTTAGGTTGGTTGCTATTCATCACTGCAAACTAGATATTTAAAGTAAAATGATAATTAAGGGCGAAGGAGAAATTTTTGTTTTGTTTCTTATAATACTGGTAATTGTATTCTGTTAGGCTGTCTGATGCTGGAGGCAAGCTTCAGTTTAAGCAAGAAAAGAAAGGATCAGTCTCTAAATCTGACTTTGATTCTAAGGTTTGTTTTTAGTTTAAAATTTTATTTCTTTTAGCTTTTTATTCTATTATGACTTTTTCTTTTATTTCAATTCTAACTTTACTACAAAATTTGGAGTTTTAATCTTTTGTCATCTCTTTGTAGGATGTTTTTATTCTGGATGCTAAGAAAGCACTCTTTGTTTGGGTTGGAAATGCAACATCAAGTGGAGAAAAGAAGAATGCCTTGCAGTACGCTCATGTAAGTGTCACATTTGTATGTCAATGAAGTGTGTTTTTACTGATTTCTAGTAGTAGTGAATTGTAAAATTTAGAGTTAACATTTTTAATTTAAAAAAAAAAAAGTGTATATTCATTAAAGAATTTAAATAAAACTTCTTCAAAGGCTGGAAAAAATCAATTTATTAAATACGTTTTCCATATTTCACTATTTCTGAAAAGATATTTTTAAGATACTGATGTTCAATTGAGATTTTAACCACTGTGATTCTATGTTGAACTTTATTTTTCAGTATTCAAATGTATTTGAAATTTTTATCTATTATAAGTGATGCATTGTCCCAAATGATCCCCCAGCTTAGATAGTTTCATAACATCTAAACATATGAAATAGGGGATTGTTTGTTTGACAAGGAATGAATGAAGCCAATTTTCAATGTCTTTTTAAGATTCACTAATTCAGGCATGTTAAATATAAGTCAACAGTAGGCAGAATTATGCTTTTTAAAATAATTAATTATAATTTTTGAAAATTTTTTATTTGAAACGCATTACAATTGAAAGAATCCTCTAAGGGATGTGCATGAGGTAATTTCATTAATGGGAAATCATAAATCAGAACCTGCTATCTTGGACTCCCGTTAACAGATCATAGACCTCCAATTCATTTTTTCACTCTCACTCTCTTTGACCCCTTTAGAAATTGTCCTAGTCCCCTTGGAGTCTGTATAGACCTATTTGAGATTCATTGTTCTAATACAACATAATGAAGTTAATCTTTGAAGAACATAAAGTTAGGTTTTCAACTATTTATGTTTTTTTTTTGTTTTTTTTTAATTATTTAGGCTACATTCAACAATAAAAAATATAATTTTTTTTTTATTAACTACATTAAAAACTATTTTTTTAAAGAAATTTCTTTAATAAGCACAAATTGAAGGTAAATATAGAGAGTATGATATTCTCTCTCTGAAGTCAAGTTCATTTAGGAACATTGTCTGTGGTAGAATTTTTTTTTTCTACAGGAAAATTGTATGTTTGCCAAATGTGATAGTTTTTATGATGTATAATAATCAGAACATTAAGAAACTGGGTTTTAAAAAAAAGGTTTTAAATGGTTCGTCATTGTTTTTTCTTTCTAGGAATACCTCATGAGGACTGACCACCCATTCGTCCCAGTCACTTGTCTTAAGGAAGGCCAAGAATCTCGTGACTTTGTTGCAGCTATAGCAGCATAAAAAAAGTGGTCTTCTGCAAGTCATCACTGTACTGCCTCTTTTGTGCTAGAGCAAACCTTTTTGTTTTCTACTTTATGTAATGAAACCTGTAACTCAATTCTATAATTTTTTTAATTTTGTGCAATCGTAAGTTAGTGTTAGCTTTTTATCTTTCACTTTAGATTGAGATTGCTTTAGGCTTTAGAAATGATGAAGATAGCTACAGCTAAAACCAGCAAAACCAAATCAAAGCAGCTTAATTATATTTATTTCAATGTTTACATTCCATCTTAATGGATGCAGTAGTGTAATCAGATGTTCTTTACACCAAAAGCCTTAATCAGCTAATCAAGTGCCTGCAGGAAAGATCAAAATTTTTGCCCTTTCGTCAAAAACTATAGATTGTATTTTATCAATATACAAGTTTTTGAACCCAAGTCTTCAAAATACTTCTTTATATTATATATATCTATATCTATTTATACTTTTGTACATGTTGTGAGCTTAAAGTTAAAATTATAATCATTTTTGTTGATAGAGGGGAAAGGTATATTAAAAAAAATGAAACCTTTTTTATTCTTCTAAAAAAAAAATTTTTTTTTATAATCCAATACAATGCATTCGTTATATTTTAAATTTTCTATTTAAATTCAAATATATTCATGATTAATAATTTACCATGCACTCCAAATCATGATGCATATTAACCTTTGTATCAGAAAATGGTTTATGGATTGCTTATTCTAAGTCTTTTTACTTGAGATGTATCAGTACTGATATTTCATCTGTCAACTCTAGTCTAGTGAGCTCTATATAGAGATTATAATTTTCTTTCTTGATTGGTGTCTCACTCAACCTCTCAGAAAGTTTTTGTTTGTCTTTAAATATGGGTGCTTGGTGGTTTATAAACAATCTTTACAAACAAAAAACCTATTTTATAAATATATGTTTTAAAATTGTAAAATTGTTTCATTTATTATTGTTTGTATTTTTAGAGCTTCTCCATGTCTCGTGGTTTTAGTTTTTTTGTTTTTTTTTTATTTCCTGAAAAGCTAAATTATGGGATCTCTTATTATGATGAAACAATACTTGTGAAAATAGTTTTTTTTCAATTTATTGGCGCATCAACTTTACCTTTGTTTTTACAAGAGTATTTTGATATTAGTATAACCAAGAAAGTCTGTATTAATAAATTAAATGTTGTAGCATTTGTTATAATGTTAAAACTATTCCAGTATCCATTGAACAGCTCAAGACAGTACTAGTGTATTAGTGTTTTGTTATTTCTTCTTTTAAATGAAATTTGTTATTTTATTGTTTGTAGTATTAGATCTTGTAGATGAGATGTAGACTAGATATCAAGGAGTTCTTTTATTTAGTTGCATATCATTTCTATCAATCTATGACCATAAATATACTTACTTATCTGTTTATCAATTTGTTAGTGTCTTTTACTTCTAGCTGGGTTTTTTTTTTTTTTAAAATCTGTTTTACATTTTGCTGACAAGAGACATAACTCACCTTAAAACCACAGCGTTGTTAGAACTTTTATCATTTACATAGTTATAAAAATGGTGTTTCTAAGATGTATACATTTGACACAATCTAAAACTACTTTATTAATGCAACATATTGGCGTTAAGGAATGCATCTCTGACTGCTTTCATAATTCTTATAGTAATTGCAATATTTGATTTCATATTGTAATTTTTTTTGGCTATTGCCTTTATCATAACCTTATTTCTTTACAGAGTTGTCTTTCCTGAGCAGAGGATACTATTTACTGTACATTTTGTTTACCTTTTTAGTTTACTTTTATGATCATATATCATTTTCTTTTTTTTTTCTCCTTACATTTTGTAGTAGATTTTTAGATTTTTTTTTATACTCTATAAATTTGTAGTCCTTTAAAATGGATTTAATAAAAGGTCTATAAAGAATATGAATGTGTTTCGTAAGATCATTATATTATTATTGTTCTGACAATACATTTGAGAAAGTGATTCTACATTCTAGTTATTGTTTGTCTTCTGTGTTTCTATTTCCGCATAAAGGTATGTTCATAGTATAAAAGAAAGAAAACAAAAAAATCCACTTTTAGACCTTTTGATCTATGGGGCTGATGATGTAAAGGTCATCTGTTTCTGTGGCCCTTGGTTAACAAGGGTGTCACGTGGCTAGTGCAATGAACAACTTCCTGTACGTTTCCTCAACTAATGGGGGTACCCATTAGAGTTGGGTGGACTGGGTACCCATTAGAGTTGGGTGGACTCAGTGGTGGGCTTATAATCCTGAAATTCAAAATACCAGTCTTCATCAGTATTCAAACCTGAGAACACTTGGCTTTGGGAGCCAGGTGCTGTACCACTCAGCCACAACCTGTACCACTCAGCCACAACCTGTACCACTCAGCCACAACCTGTACCACTCAGCCACAACTTGCCCACAGTTTACACTATTTCATAGTAAGTGTTATGTAGTGTTTGTTATGCTTAGCTAGTGTGCTTGTGGCTTGTATACAGAATATTAAAGTAATGAAAACAGGTTGGGTTTGAGGTTATTAGATAGTTTCAGGATTAAGGTTGTAATTGAAAAGAAATAATAGGCTTGTCTTCGAGTCCGAAGATTAGTGAGGAATACAGTGTTTCCCGTGGCTGTGCAGTCCCAGCTGTGACCTACATATTTTGCCACATCCAGGGCAAGCAAAACCATTGTCCGCAGGTGGTCGGTTTAGATTTTCTTTTCGTCGTCTGCGTTTGTCCTCGGCGGCAGATTTTCTTTTGGTCTCAAATGTGTATCCCGCGGCCTTTGTGAGTGACCTCCAGCTGTTGAAAAGAAATAGTTGCATTCATAATGCTTGTTCATTTAATTGCATCATTGGGTTTGTTTAAATAATACAAATCAGTTCAAGTATTTAGTCAACTTATTCTTCTGGGTATAAAGTTGTTCATAAATGAACAATTGATGTTGAATGGAGCATTGTTGTTGTTTTTTTTCAAGACATCATGGGTTATTATTAGTTTTATTTGTCTAAAAATAAAGGTTTGTTTTAACTACATTGCTTACCAACAGGAAAGAAAAAGATGGGATGGTGTGGTCCACTTCATTAGAATGTTGCAATTCAAAATAGTATTTGATAAATAGTGGTGAATATACTTTTTTCTTTAACTAAAGTTTTGTCATTCAAGAAAGAATTTTGAAAATACAAAATAAAACATTTGTAACAAATAAATTGGGCAGGTGGGTAATTTGAAAAGACTTGGTACCTGAGTTGACAGAACATAGGCGTATACATGGTCACATGCCTATAGGACATTGCTGTTTCCAATACCACTGGCACTCCGGACGCAAGATTCGTCGACCGTCTTTCTCCATTCCTCTTAGTCTTTTGCTTTAGTTGGAACCTCTTTCAAATGGCAGACCTGTCCATTCTTTTATGTTGTCCTCCCATCGCTTTCACTGTCTGCCTCTTCTTCTTTTTCCTGGTACTGTTCCCTTTGCGAGCCCCGAAGATCTTATAATTTGGCCATAGATTTTAAGCTTGCGTTTTGTTTTGTTTTTTATTGGGTTTTTTTTTTTACGATAGTTAGCAGGTCATCATGAGGTCCTATCGCTGCAGTAACCCTGTCTCTAATCTCTTGGTTTGTGATGCGGTCTTTAAATGTGATGCCTAGGATCCTTCTGTAGCAACTCAATTCCATTGCTAAGATCCTTCTTTCTAGCTCTGCAGTCAGCGTCCAAGACTCACAAGCATTTAGAAATGGCCATGACCAAGGAGCGCATCAGTCTGATTTTGGTGCCAAGGACTAAGCCTTTGTCTTTCCATATTATTTTAAGTTTTGAAAGGGCTGCTGTGGACTGTGCAATTCGGCCCAGTAGTTCCGAATTCGTTCCCTCATTACATATACTTCTCGACAGTGATCAGTCATCTTTGACGTTCCATTTAAAATATTTTCTGTAAGTTGCCAGATATTTAACCTCCTAATTGAAATTTCCTTTCCAAACAACTGCCAGGATTTCTGTCAATATTAAAGCTCTTTAGTAAGTTTTCTTTATGTACTCTTTCTCTCCTAATCGACGATACCATCGTTGATTTGAGCTCAAGAAATTAAATTGATATTTAACTTTTAAAACTTTTCTTTATGCTATATAGAAGGGGCTTGCATGTGTAACCTTTATTTCTATACCAAATAAAACATTATCTGATCACAACGAACAAAAGCTATAGAAGTTTAATAATAATATGGCAGAGAAAAAGTAATGAGCAAATTAAAAGTTTTGTCTGTATGTACATTAATAACTACGGATGGAAAGAGTTAAAGCTCTTTAGTAAGTTTTCTTGTTAAAAATTATCGTTATTGGCTTTTTTGTAGTCACTCGGCACCAATCATTACTATTAAATATTCTTGCTAGTTCTCACTTCATGGAGAGGGGGGTGTTTGGAATGACTAAGTTCTCTGCCCAAGCGCCATGGCGTGACCTCATGATCTCAAATTACTCGATCGGATGATGGGGCAGACTTGTGACGAAAGCAGTTAAAACACTGCAATCTGCACACAACGATCGTGTTTAGCCTCAACACGCTCTGATAAAGTGAACGCACACATGCCAACTTTCAAACTCGCGCCTTATCAGTAGCTAAATTATCAATAGTGAGTTGTTTATTTAAGCTATTTTTTTAATCTTAATATTTGTATGTTGTTGTTGTTTTTTTCAAAACATTTTATGGCTCCTAGTTTAGAGGGTGGTGTGTATGTGTATACCATCTGTGTTGTTTTATTCAGATCTATCGTATGTGTAGAGCGTTGTCTATTTGATTTTGCTCCTTTAGCTACGTATTGCGAAATTCTTGAAGATAAATGTAGGCCTTGGAGTTCTATTTGCTTTTGCCACTGAAATACAAGGGCGCGTTCATCCTGATAGTTATATCAACACACTCATAACACACATATAGAAATAAAGAGAAGGGGAATGTGAGATAAACGTGTTATATTATGACATTGAACGCATATTTAAGACTTTGTACTCGCTTGAATAAAATGTAATATTCGTTTTGGTATAGGTTTATTTCCCTTTAGAGAGAGATAGAGAGATATGGTAAGGGGTTATAAATGTGTCTGTATTTGTTGCATTTGCTGTTATTGTCATTAACAAGGGTTATATTTTATCTTTAGAACAGTGGTGAAGCACTTGGCTTCTGAAACTGGAGTCCTGGGTTCGAATCTTGTTTTCCGGATTCTTAGGGCTCCCCAGAGACCTACCAAACTCTAATGGGTTCCTGACTTTAGTTAGTCGTTGTGCTGGCCACATGACTTCCTGCTTGTTAACCGTTGGCCAAAGAAACACATGATCTTAACATCTGCCCTATACAATGCAATGTCTGAAAAGAAAAAGTGGGTTAATAATCCCGAAACGAAGACAATGAATTTTAGAGCTAATTTAAAATGTAAATTAATAAACACACAAAAATATTCTCCCAGCCTTGTAAACTTAGACTAAATGTTACCGAATTAGCATTACTAAAGGTAGGCCTACTACAAACGGCTTAGTTTAGTGACATTTTAGAAAGAGCATGACCCAAAACTAAAAATTTAAGGCAAGGTCCTCATTGACTCGCAAAGTCCTTCCTACAGGGAACAGTACCAGGAAAAAAAGAAGAGAGTGAGGCAAAGAAATCGATGGGAAGACATCAAAGAGTGAACAGGAAGAGATTGTACTTAAGACAAAAGACAGAGAGGAATGGAGGATGACGGTTGACAGATCACATGCCGTGCCCCAATAGTTCAGTATCATTAAGGATAGTTGAAGGTGATGACTCATGGGTCAGCATTAGAAAGAAACAGCTTCTATTGTTTCTGTAATGAAAGATGCGATGTTCTAAATACTATGACGCCACTGCACCCGCCTCCACCCACCACACACACACACACACACATACACACACACTCTGGTTATTAAAAATTCGTTTACTTTTTAAAAAACCGGCTTAGCGAGTGTGGTGGAGCGGTAACCTCCCGAACAAACTCTGAAGTGTGTATTGGGCCAGTTTCTCTTCCGAAGGCAGACAGGGGAGGTAAGCGAGCCAAAAAAAAAAATTATCATCCGATAGTGAATAGAACTTTTTATATTTTATTTATCATACTAATTATTTATTTTTTCTTCGTTCCAGATAGAAACAAAAATAGTTTTATCACATCATTTTCACGTAACTGGATTACCTGTCAAGACAATATAAAAAAAAAGTAAGTTTTTATTTTCTTGTACATTTGTTTATATTAGATGTATTAAATATAAGAAATAGTAGAAAGTTATTACTATCTCATTTTAATCAGTTCCTAGCGTACGGAAATCACATTCAAACACCTCTCAGGGTCGATAACTTTCTTCTACGTGACTGACAGGAATTAAAATAAAACCACGTCGTTTGCTACTACCCCCCCTGTACTTTTTGTACTAGAAATAACGATTCTTACTTTCAATATATTTTTTAAACATTGATTGGTTAATATTCAAATATGCAATTATAAACTACTGTGTTTGTAAGGACGGTGGTTTCTCAGTCGTCTTTATTTAGTATAAATAATTCCTGATTCAAGTTTAGTGATATACAAATATCATAGATGGATAGATCACTATTCACGATTCAATAATAAAAAATTGCTTTGTCCTACAAGCGAAAGAGATTTAGAAATTCATCCTTAGGAGCTGAAAATTCTTTGATCAATAACGAGTAAATAAACTTGCTTTTTTTGGTTCTTCCTATGCAAAGACTATGGGAAGTGTTGCTTAGCTTTATTATACTTATATATTTTTTTGGTGCAATGTAAAAACAAATTTCTAAGCCCTTTCGCACAAACTAGTTTTTATCCTTAAGATGACAAAATTGATCTTTCAATAAGCAATACATATGACGCTCTCAAAATTTCGCCTTATCTTCCCTTTTTTTGTTTCCTTACCTCGCCTCTACATTTCTCCACATTGCATTCTCTTCTCTTTCTATGTTACTGTATTGTACCGGATCTTACTACCGAGACTACTGTGTTATTATTTTTTTTTGCTGAAAATCCCCATTTAAAATAGTTTACTTATCAATACTTTTGTATACCGGATAACCAAAAAGCTTGCTATTAATAGATTTGCCTCCATTATAAAAATTTCCAAAAAGAATCAAATTGTCGTGTATTCGTTTTTATACAGAACCCAATACATTTAGGCATATGATACATTGTAAGGACGTTTGACCACAGCGGGGATTCCCCTCTTAAAATCCAGGCAATGTTCAATTATGTCACAGTGCCCGGTGTGACTTTGTTCTGTCTTGCATGTCACGTGTTCACATGTTTAATGTGTTTTCTCAAAGCAAGAGTTCTTGCGGTGTAAGAAACATGGAGAAGTCGTTCAAAAAATGGAACCGCGGTTCTTTTGATGTTTGGGGGGGGGGGGACGAAAAGAGACGTGTGGCTGATTTTTGTTCAAATTTTGTCTTTTACCGAGCTCTCTTTCTTTTTGGATGCATTCGTATGTTCAACTAGCATTAATGGAAATCTGATATCAAGGAAACAGAATGCATGTCTGGTTTCAAAAAAAACAGAATGGACGTCTTTTTTTTTTTTTAAATTAATTAATCTCGTTAGAAAATAAGTAATGTGTTACCCTAACTATTCATAATGTCCGAAGGGTTCCGTTAAGCAAAAAGTTTTAGAAACACTGTATTAAAGTAACTTTAGTGAGAGGGACCTGAAGCTCAGTATGATAAACTTTGCTATGTTAGGAAGACTAGCAGACAAGATAGACTTTTGTTTTTGTTAATGTAATTTATTTATGTAACAATGTACATTATATTACGAAAATCGAATGTCTAAGATTAGACACATTTCATAAAATAGACTGAATCAAATATTTATGAAATGATCTGGATCAAAGATAAAATAATTATAATCTTTTATAAATGCAGCAGCAGCAGCTTACATTTCATCCAACAGAGTTCACACTGCTAATTTTAGCACAGATATGGAGTAATCAGAGTGATCAACCTTTGTTTACATTAGTAACAGACAATGGATTTGTTTGTGGGTGTTACCATGACAATCACTGGGTTGCCGCGATTGTGCTAGATCGATCAGAGAGACGAGCCATGTTCATCTTCTGCTAACATTTGCGATTTTCAGTGTGAGAAAGAAGATTGAGGGGCGGGGTATCAATTAACGCGCCTCATTCAAATGCATTTTATTTACATTATAAATTATAGAATTGTGGAACATAGTTACAATTGTTACCAAATATGGCTTATATATGCGTATATGTGAAATTCTACAAGCTAATAGTGAAATATAAGACTAAATAATTGAATTCCTAACATATTTAATGGACATTTCAGAAAGATCACTTCATTAATTATTCAATTAATTAATTTCTATTTATATATAAAGTCCTGTGGAGCTAACAAGTATATTGCATTTTTCCTTAGCAGAAATATCCCTTCTGCACATAACCACCCCATGCAAAGGAAAGACAAAATCATGTATATGTATAGTAAAAATAAAGTAAAGTGTCCCCTTCAGAACTTGCGATCTATGGGGCAGATGATGTTAAGGTCATCTGTTTCTTTGGCTAACTGTTAACGAGCAGGGTGTTATGTGACCAGCACGTTTGACTAGAGTAACACCTTTGGTAGGCCTATAATCACTAAATTTAGAAAACCTTCAGGACAGAAGACTCAAAAGTAAAGTAGCAATTATACAAAAAACACTGAACCATAATCTTCAAATTCAAAAACAAAATTTAATAAAATACTCAGAAAGACAACAAGAAAAAGGCACATTCCTCGTACCATATGCTAGGACAAATTTGTACAAAAGCTCCTTCTACCCTAGCGCTATTAGAGCATGGAATGGATTGCCTGAGATAGCCAGGAAAACCAGATACTTGGCAGAATTTAAGTCATTGGTTAATATGCATGACTGAATGCATGACGCGTAGGACGTAATCATCTTCTTTTTTAAAGTAACGTCTGTATTGTATTAAAGATAAGATAAGATCGCCTTTACTGATGCTAATCCTTACCTTAATAAGCAAAGTTTTTAAACAAGCTAATAAAAAAAACCCTCTAAAACAAAAACAAAGCTTATAGAAAGTTAAGGACTTCATTATTACTGCCATATCTTTCATGACTGTGAGATTAACCTCTATTCTCTATATATAACAAAATTTAAGTTCTTTTTTTTTTTGGATTGACTCATATGCTATGAATGAATGATATAATGAATAATTGTGTAAAGTTTCAAGATGATTTGAGAATTAGAAGTCGGAGAAATAGTATGAATGTATCTATATTTTGTACTAGACAGAGTGAGTTGATATAAGCGTTGTGATTTGTGATTACTTTTGAGTATGGCACATTGGCCTACAAAACCATACTATCAGGCCCAAATAAAGCATTTCAACGCAGACGATTATAAAATATCTTCCCAAAAAATTGTGTAAAAAAAAAATAATTGATATATGAACTTAATCACTCCCATATTTTAAGGGTCTACAAATTACCAAACGAGAAGCACTGTCTAATAAATGCAGCAACTAGATTAGACCCCGATACAAGTCTCACAGTTTCACTTCCGGGTTACCTATCCAGGAAGTAGATACAAGAACCCAAAATCTTAAATGGATTTCTTAAAAAGTACACTTAATGACGTTTCAATGTAGTTAAGGTCTGTAATCATGTATATAAGTACTTCTGTATCGTAGGTTCTAGTGAAGAACTTTCACACACAGACACGCACGCTCTCTCATTTTGTGTTCATATCAAATTGTTCACAACCCCTATCGTAGAGGGTTGTTCAGGGCACCACCGTTGGCGCTGCTTTTATTTTTTCATTTTCTACTCCCCACCCCCTCCCCAAATGTCATGTACCCATAAGAGCAGGGTGGTCTAAGTGGCACCCTACACACCGAAATTAAAATCCATCGTTACCGGGATTCAAACTTGAGACCTCTGGTTTCCAAAGTGTGGTCCTACTCGGCTACAGTATCGCTTGAAAGGAAGGAAGTAGAACAAGAAATGAACGTTGGCCTACAATCACTTTTGAATGTTATGTTTAACTCTATTACTTTTAAATGTTATGTTTAACTCTATCACTTTTGAATGTTATATTTAACGTTATCACTTTTGAATGTTATGTTTAACGTTATCACTTTTGAATGTTATGTTTAACTCTATCACTTTTGAATGTTATGTTTCTTTTTCCCAACCAGCTTCTTTGCTACTTTGTAGACAACACCGTCATCCATTGTTCTATAAATCATCTCAATAGTAAAAATTGTTTCTGATAGAATTTTTAGAAAATCGATATTTATAAATTTTAAATAGAACAATGTGCTTAGTTATAGTTAGTATATCCCCATACCATATAATGTTTTTAAAACCTTTAACCAGTTGAATAGACGAATGCGAAGTCGACAAGTAACGAAACCAACGCATTCACATACAATGAGTGTGAAAAGAAAAGATGTACCTATATCTCAGCGTGACTCTCAGCAGCCGTAAGCTGAACAAAGCACACGAGGAGACAAAAAGTTGACACAATCACGGAGCTTAGACTTCAATCGTGTTATTCCCCCAAATTGTTTGAATACAACAGATGCAATTTAACCGCTAACGTATTCAGCATAATGGCTAACACAGGCAGTGGCGTAGCTAGGGCGGGGGAGAAGGGGGGAGTTTGAAACCCCTCCACCGGGCCACCACTTAAGGAGGCCCAAATTAGTATTTTTTACATTAAATATTACGACAAATACAGGGGCCTCCAAAGAGGTCAAGCCCCCCCCCCCCCCGTATCCCCAAATGACCACATGCCTCGCTGTGAGGGAAATGTTGCTACGATTTGATATTCAACTAGCTTAAATAAAGCTATGGGGGCGCTGTGGCTGAGTGGTTAAGCGCTTGATTTCCGAACCTGTGGTCCTGGGTTCGAATCTCGGTGAAGACTGGGATTTTGAATTCCAGGATTTTTAGGGCGCCCCTGGGTCCACCCATTTTTAATGGATACCTGACAAGTTGGGGAAAGTAAAGGCGGCTGGTCGTTGTGCTGGCCACATAGCACGCTGCTCGTTAACCGTTGGCCAAATAAACAGATGACCTTAACATCATCTTACCTATAGATCGTAAGGTCTGAAAGGGGAACTTTTTAAATTAACTCCCTCTGTATCTTTCTTGTATGTTGTTTAAGCTAAGTGCTGTTAAAATATAATATTATACAGCTGCTAATTGACCGTATTTGAAACATAGAATTATAAGATATTAAAAAGAAAAATTAAAGCAAATTTTTGTTTGCACAAATATGACAAATTTTGAAACTTACATACTTAACAATACTGTAAACGAAAGTATAACCTGAATAAACCATTTAAAGAAAAAAAATACTTAACAATAAACAGTATAAATGATTATGAACTTTTAAAATTACGGTAGGCAACGAACAGTCCACATTCAGGAAAAAATTCCTTTGAGTCGGATAATCCTGACATTTTAGACATTCAGTCAGAACGACAGCGCCATCGGAAGTGTTTACATCATTTTTTGTTGTCCTCATTGTTGAGTATAAACAATGTTAATGTTTTCCTGGGGGGAAAAGGCAGTTGGACTTTACAGTATTCGCTCTACAATATAGAATAATATAGATCAAAACTTTTAGTTCCGGTGAAGTAGATATTGTGGAGTGTTCAATTATGACGAGTGCTTTTCGTTATCGCTTTGTTTTGTTGTCCTTTGTGTTATGTATTATTATTATTACTGTCCACGTTTCTGAGGCATAGAGCAATGTAACAGCTCAATAGATCCTTGCCTTTGTATTTATGGTTGATACCACGTCTGTTACAGACATTTTTAGACAGTCTGCATCTGGTCGTTCTGTAGTAGCATGTATTGGTAAATTCGACGAATTACGGTCCGCAGGCGACTTCTGGCTGACGACGCGGTCATCTTCGGCCATAAGGGGACACAGAATTATAAAGTTCTTGACGATCTGATCCATTGGGCGCTATGCAAGTTTTATAGAGCCCTTGAGGATCTGTTAAATTGGGTAATATGCAGAGTTTTATAGAGCCCTTGAGGATCTGTTAAATTGGGTAATATGCAGAGTTTTATAAACTTCTTGACGATCTGTTCCATTGGGTGCTATGCAGAGTTTTATAGAACCCTTGAGG
>JADKLZ010000687.1:31614606-31670122 GCA_021533235.1 Biomphalaria straminea | reverse complement strand
ATATATATTTATGTGGAAACCCTCAGAACTTAAAATGACGAAAGTCCATTTACAGGTTGCAGGTTTCCGAAGTGGTTTTTGAACTTTGCATAAGCAGTAGATCTGGTTATATCAACCAATGGATAAGGGGAGAAGTGTAGTAATAGGGAATAGTGAATTATTTGTTTTGTACTATTTACACCGCTTTCTCCCCGTCTACAGGGTGTAGCACTCATGGCACACTGCGGTTAAATCAAGACGTTACTATAACACAGCTCTGTGTATACGATGTTCATGACTGTTTGCTTATTATGCCTATGTTCATGTTGATCTGTACACTTATTAAATTATAAGATCCAGATTTACAACAATGCAGACAGGGTCTCGCCTTCAAAGAGATCCTACACAAACTATAAATATATATATAAAACAATATATATAGGAGTCGCGGTGGCTAAGCGGTAAAGCGCTTGGTTTCTGAATCGGGGGTCCCGGGTTTGAATCCTGGTGAACACTGAAATTTTTATTTCGGGATCCTTGGGCGCCTCTGAGTCCACCCAGCTCTAATTGGTACCTGACTTTAATTGGAGAAAAGTAAAGGCGGTTGGTCGTTGTGCTGGCCACATGACATTCTCGTTAACAGTAGGTCACAGAATCAGATGACCTTTACATCATCTGTCCTATAGACCACAAGGTCTGAAAGGGGAACTTTACTATATATATAGCAATACTTACTAAATAATTTTAAAAAATGAAATTGATATTTAAATCATCAAAGGTAAAACGTGTCCTACTGTGTTTTTAAAAAAATACTTTTTATAAATCACATTAAGTAGAAATATTGTAAGAAAATCTAAATTGGATTTTGTTTAGCTTACTTTGTGAACGGATTTATACAGGTCTATTGCATTACTATTTAATTGTTGTCCCCGTGTAATAGTTTAATTTTTCGTTCTTCAATCGTGTTGATAGTAGCAGAAAAAGTTAGATTCAACATTACCAATAGACTCAGACATATAGGACCCCGAGGCAGCAACTCAGCTTGCCATGGATCCATGGCCTGAAACAATAGACTACAGCAACTATCGATCTGTCCGAGATAAAGGACTCATTAACAGGGTGATTTCTACATCAAGCTGCACCACTAACTACTGATGCTTCTGACCTATATATTGTATACATTATTAACAAGAACGTCGCTTTTTGCCAAACACTATATAAATAACATCATGTAGTTAATATTAAACTAAAAGCTTATTTGTAATCGGCAATAGTTTACGTCTATTATAATCAAAATATTGACATCTATTGTGTGTCTTTCTGTGGTAACAATAGCAGGCCTATTGAGAAAGCAAGTAGACTACTATTTCTTTACACTACAGCTCTGTTGCTTTTTTTTTTTTAGAAACTCGCTTAGCTTTATCTCCTTTTTCAGACATCGCTTTTTAATAATATTTTTTTTACAAATTTATTTACATTAGAACTAGAATAAAATGGAAACGTATCACAGCCCCGGTTGGCAAATTTGAAGTTTATCCCTCAAAGGCGAACCAAACAAAAATAGTATTTTAGTATCCCCCAATAGCATTGTTGTTTTTTTCCAGACCAAATGTAGCCTAGATCTAGTTACTGAAATAAAACTGTTTTTTTTTACTATTAAGTATTGATATATTCGAACAAACAAAAATAGAGTTTAGAGAGCTGGGACATCTTCGATTATCCTTCCTACAACAGCTGAAGCAGACGACAGTAGCTGTTGGCGGTTGAAAGAAGGGAGAAAACTGCATCGACATGTTTCACGGTTAGAACGAGAAAGAAAAGATAACTAGGCGTTCGATAGTTTTGTGGCGCTCGCTTTTTGCTGTGTTTTTCTTTTAACGTGGTTCTGGATTTAGGAAATTTTTGATTTCATCACTGGAAAGTAGGTCAAAATTATATACATGTATTTCTTTTTTATAATGTGTTATTGCCTTTTCTATTTCTTAGTGAGATTACGCTTTCTCTTTAACGTACTTAAAAGCGCCTTTATTATAGTTCTGTAATATGAACATAATCATAAATACCCAAATACTATATGTCTTTTTGTTATAATCTTATTGACCTTCACTTTCAAGCATGATTATTCAGCAATGTTATCACAACAAGTTTGACTTGTCTGTCCAGTTCCATCTTTTCTTGAACGTCGTATTAAAATTGGGAAAATTGAAGTCGAATGTGTATTTTCCCACGCTCACATTTACGTTGTGTTCTCTTTCGACCAGGTCGTTTTTCTGCGACTTTTTTTTACCTTAATAGTTCTCAAAGCGAAACTAGATCCATTTTTTTTTAATTTCTCGATTGACAAAATTGTATGTTGATAGATGATTATATTTGTAACACAAGAGATCAAACCTGTTTATGGAAATATATTGATGTATGTTTTGGTATTGTAGAAGTTCAAAATGATCGACGCTTTCTACATCCTGTTATAGCGAGAATGTAATAAACGAGGAAATATTTGGCTTGACAAAGGACTTGACAAGAAGACAAACAATAAAAGGGAGGAAGGAGAATCCAAAAAATCTGGACATTTTGTCATATATTACAATCTCCGTAAAGAGAGTGCAAGATAGGAAAGAGAGTGAGGAACGGGACGAGAGAGAAAGAGAGAGAGAGAAGATATTTGAAAAAGATATAGAGAAAAAAGGAGTAAGTAAAAAACGATAAAAGAGATATGCAAGCAGAGAGAAAGAGGGAAGAGAGAAATGATAGAGAGGCTGATTTTGAGAAGAAAAAAAAAGAGTACACTTAAAAATTAATTACACATTTTTATTTATTTTTTTTAATTCGACTTAGATATACTTGATCATTGAACTTAAATATTTTATCATTCTACTTAAATACTTAATCATTCTACTTTATTACATGATCGTTTTACTTAAATACTTGATCATTTTACTTTATTACTTGATAGTTCCACTTAAATACTTGTTCATTCTACTTTAATACTTGATCATTCTACTTAAATGCTTGTTCATTCTACTTTAATAGGCTACTTGATCACTCTACTTAAATCTTGATCATTCTACTTAAATCTTGATCATTCTACTTTAATACTTGATCATTCCACTTAAATACTTGATCATTCTACTTAAATCTTGATCATTCTACTTTAATACTTGATCATTCCACTTAAATACTTGATCATTCTACTTTTATAGATTTTCATTTTTACAATAATCGATCTTTATTTAAGTAAATATTAAACATTTTAAAACTCTAACTGTAAACCATATTTTGTTTGTGTAAGTATTATACATTTCACTAGAAACCCAAAAAATCGAGATTTTTAAATCGAGGGAGAGAACTTAACCTGTTACTCTCTGGGCAAGAGGGTACCGTGTAGCCAGCACAATGACAAACCATTGTTACTTTCATCACACGTTAGATAGGACCCTGAAGTCTTCCTGTTACAGCAATATTTATAAGCATTAGCTGGTGACAGGAAAAGTAATTTTTTTTGAAAACCAGTGACCCGTAAACAAGATGCTACGCAAAGAAAAAGAAAGGGGGTCAGTCCTTTCAATGCTGGAAGATATTGCACCATACATCAAGCTACAGGTGACGTAGTTTCATTTTGATGAATGTCGATCGTCAGGCGTGGTTGCTTCCCTTTGGGGACCCTGTCTGCCGTATTTATTGTGATGTCTGTACTCAGCATTACGCTGGATGTGTAGTAGACTTTGTAGGCCTACGTGCCTTCGATCTAAGACGATGGTATTCAGCGGTCGATCTATATTCTATATGTCATCGGACCATGGTACTGGATCAGTGGATGAATGCAGAGGCGGCCTGAGTGTGGGTGCTTATTGAGGCCTTCATCGTTTGGCAAAAATAATTATTTTTCACATTGGCTAAATTAATAAAGCATTTACTTATTTTTGTGGCGTATTCCTGAAATGTACTCCATGCAGTTTCCCCATTGTTCCTTAGGCTCTAAGTTCAATAGATGAATGGTTGTGTACTTGGTGGTGTCATTTAATGGCATAACTATAAAATTTCCTTTTTAAGTAATCCATTAGTATAAGGCTAAGAGATTGGGATGTAGATGTTACAGTGTTACGATTGTATATAATGTATTGCAATTTCAATATGTATCTTATGCAAATTAAAATGATAGACACTATAACTAGTGCAACTTAGATAATTCTCTTATGGCAGACAAAATAAAATCTGGCATATTTTGAACTTATCAGTACAATTTTTAGTAACAAAAGTTCCCTTATCTTGACAGGACTGCTCCTGCCTAGCTTTGTGGAATAGTTCGGTTAAAGAAAAAAAAATGAAATGAGACTGGTGATATAGCATTTAGGTCGATATTTGGTCTCACTTTTCTTTTGGAGTGGTTTAAGCAAAGAGTCACTTGTGGTTCTCTCTTTTTTTTTCAATAATCCTTTCTGGCATATTCTAAAATTTTTAGTGAAACAAGTGAAGAAATTAAAAAGGAAAAGGGGGGGGGGTCTTGAGGAGAGGGAGTACTAGAGGAGTAAAGACAGTAAGACAAGTAAAAGGAGAGGAAGAGAGAGTGTAAACGGTCGTTGGGCCGTAGCTGCAGACTTAACTGTAGGCGTATTTATTTTTTAATGTAAGGCTTGAATAAATTTTAAACTTCTATTTAAATGAAACAAACAAAAAATGAACGAAACTTTAACATTATTAACTGATTTCAACATCAATGTATATGTATGTAGAAACACATACTCTATTGTCTATGATTTGTTGTGCCACACTATGAAACTGTCACTTTTTGTCGACCTGGTCGAGCGGTTTGCACGCTGGACTGTTGTATCGATTTACCGATGGTCCCGGGTTCAAACCCTGCCCGCTCCCATCCCCCGTCGTCCTGCGGGAGGTTTGGACTAGGAAATAACTATCTTCAACTCTGAAGGAATTTCCGAAACATGTAAAACATTTTACAAAACAAACAACCCTCCATTGCACACGGTCACTGGGCACGAGAAAGTTCACCACGAGACACAGGTGGTAAAAGGTAGAGGAAGTGAGAAACAGGGAGTCTTAAGGATGTAAATAATTTATTTTTAAACAAGTGTTCTTATATAACTCTTTCGTTGACGTTAGTTCGTAGGTTTTGGTTAGGCTACAGCTATATATCTATATATACGTGTGTGTGTTTGTGGGTTGTAAACAATTGAAAGCCCAACTCAATAACTAAACAAAACAAACGTCCTTCTGTATCAGTCTCCAACGTGTATCTTCACCTTTCAACTTTCACTCCTCTATTTTTAGCCTCCATTAAGACGGACTTGCTCATAATTACATCAGAATCTTTTCAGCCAATAGAATTGTACGACACAGCCTTACTCTTGGTTACAGAAACATGCACACACACGCGCTCAATGAAAGAGGGGGAAAGAAAGGAGACAAGAGAGGAGACAACAGGAGGGAAGAGGATTAAAGAGAAAAGAACTTTGCTTGAATGCAAGTAAATTTACCTACATTATGTAAAATACACACACACATATATAATTCGTTAGAATAAACAAAGGATTAAACTTCATGAATTCTAAGTGAATGTAGCAGAAGAAAAAAGTCCAATGAGAGCTGAATGTCAACATGACCTCGTTGCTAGTTGAAAAGAAGAACTATGATTTGTTGTGCCACACTATGAAACTGTCACTTAGTTAAACACTGAAACTCTCACTTGGTTAAACACAGAAACTCTCACTTGGTTAAACACTGAAACTGTCACTTAGTTAAACACTGAAACTGTCACTTAGTTAAACACTGACACTGTCACTAAGTTAAACACTGAGACTGTCACTTAGTTAAACACTGACACTGTCACTAAGTTAAACACTGAGACTGTCACTTAGTTAAAAACTGAGACTCACTTAGTTAAACATATTAGAACCTAGTCTTGAGCTCTAAATGAACTTTCTTCTTAAAGCAATGCACAAAAACTTAATCACCAGAAGGCTGTCGAGTGGTCAGCGCCTTGGACTGTCATCACGTCACCAAGCAAGACTTGTAGACCGTCTTTCTCCATTTCTCTCTATCCTTTGCCCTGTTTCAAACCTCTTTCAATGGTAGGCCTGTCCATTCTTTTATGTTGTCTTCCCACCACTTTCTCTGTCTGCCTCTTCTTTTTTTTCCTGGTACTGTTCCATGGAGGAAGGTCTTTGCGAGTCCCGAAGATCTTGTTATATGTTTCTTCACAGTAATTAGCAGGTCATCATGAGGTCCGATCGCTGCAGTAACCCTGTCTCTAATCTTTTGGTTTGTGATGCGGTCTTTAAATGTGATGCATAGGATCCTTCTGTAGCATCTCAATTCCATTGCTAGGATTCTCCTCTCTAGCTCTGCAGTCAGATACATTCACAAAATAGGAGAAAGTAGTACCGGCATTCAAATTTTGACTACAACGTATTTCAATTGCATTTTTACTCTGTTTTGTTTTACGTATCCTAAAAATTAATAAAGCCCAATATTCCCTCGCAGAGGTTTAGCATGTTTTTCTCTTGGGGTGCATCAGTTGGTAGAGGATGGCTGGCTTGTTGTGGGGTATACGCCCTGGATTGTCGTCTCGGTTCGGACCCTGCCCACTGCCACTCCCGCTGCCACTCCCGCCGTCCTGCAGGATGTTTGGACTAGGATGTTATAATTAATGAAGGAACATTAAAAAAAAATTTAAAAAAGTAATCAGTTTTTTAAGTCACTTAATATTGAACAAAATGAACAAAAGTAAAAATGATAAGTTGAAACATAAATTATGAATATTCTCATGTTTAATGGTTTTAAAAAGTGCTAATTGGTGACTCGAATCCCTTCACCTTTATGTACGAACCTCCCAAATACAGTCAATAAAAGTTTTAAATAAGGTATTTAGTTTTATTTTGTTTGTGAAATATTACAATGTGTTCACTCTTCAAATCTTGAAATGTCTGTGAGATAGCATGAAAATATTTATTCCTATGCTTGCCTTGGATGTGGCAAAATATATGGGTCACAGCTGGGGCTGCTTATCTATGGGATATACTGCATTCCTCATTATTCTTTGGACTGGAAGACAAGCCTTATTATTATTTAGTTCTACCATATCCAAATTTTGCAACATATCTATTAGCTTACGCCTAAGGAGAAATTCGTAAATCAGATTCTCTCCTTTAAAACCTTTGCACTACATTATTTGAAGGAAGGCGTAGTGATAACGAATTACTACGCGTACTTTGACCGTGTAGAATAGTGTAGTGTCAACTATATGACAGTACAATAACCAGGACCAGGATGTTTTACGTTTTCCCCACTAGTAGAATGCACTCACCTCCTGGCACCTAGTAAGAATTGACCCAGTGCTTCACTTACTTAACCAACGTGAACTTTGACCTATATATTCAAACAAAAACTGGGCGAGTCAATGGTGCGCTATCGATCAGAATTTCCCAAAGAGGCATTTGTCATACAATGTCTGCTAATAGATGAACTGGAATATAAAAAAAAAAGAAAAAAAATGCTGACATAAGATTTAGTCAATGGTTTCTAGAAATGGTGCCGATGACGACTTATAGCATACCAGTTGATGTACTCGACGTTGAAAAGACGTTTTTTTTTAATCTTATAAAATGGCATGAGCGTAAATAAATCAATTGTTAGTTAGACCATGGCTTTCTAATTTTCATTCAGAAATACTATGAATAACAATTTTTCTTTCGTTGATTTGTAGTTGATAGCAATAGAAAAAAAAAAGCAGCCAATTATTCGTTGAGTTTGGGATGAGAGCTGGTTCATGAAATCTCTTTACAAATAAAATAATTTTGTGAAAAACTAAAACGAACACGTTCAGAAATATGTTTGTTTGTTTGTTTGTTTGTTTGTTTCCGATGATATTTGCTCCTGTCTCCAGAAATATGTACAAGTAATGCATGTATTCATTTATACACCTGGGACTATATATATGTGTGCATACTATATGTATATGTGTGTGAATATTTTAGGCTTATGGAATTAAGTTACAGTTTTGCATTTATTTTATTTTTTTTTATTCAGATTATACTTTCGTTTACAGTAACACACAAGATAAACAGGTTAACCTATCCACATTCCATATCCAGATCACATACAATAGAATATTACATTAGTGAGCAAATTGAGAAAATATTATGTAACTTATAACATTATTAAGTGTCTTAAATTAGGTCCAACTTAAAATGTTAACTAAATATATGTATTCTTTTTAAACGTTAGTAAACATTGTTTGCCAAATTGAACATTATAGGAATTTTTATCAACAAAAAAATTTATAGTTGAAAATGTATTATTATTAGAAAAAGCTTACTTAAATTAGGTTTCTAAGTCCTAGGAAAGTTATATCTAGTCAGATTTAGATTATGTGCTTATATAAATTCACAGATATATCAATATTTTGTATCAAATCACATTATATTGTCTTATTTATTTGATAACGTTGGTTTTTATAGAGATTTAAGTTATCACTCGGATTTTATGACTACAAAATTCTATTAATAATATTTCTTTACGTGTGATTCTCTCCCCTTATTTTATTCATATAGGTATAAAATTTTAGCTGTTCAGGTGCTATGTAGCTATGTATTAGTAATCGATCTAAAAATCCTTATATATCTCTAGGTCTGCAGAACAGAATTAATTTTGTAACATTTACATTTTCTACTGTTAATAAGAAAAACATTAAAAAATGATTTTTAAAAAGAAAATACTTCCTTTATACAACTTATGGACCCATTATTTTTGTCTTAGTAACTCTTGCTGTTCGCACATTGCTAAAACATAGTCAATGAAGTAGGTCCTACGCTCTCTTTCTTTAAGAACATAGAACCTGACATTGAGTGGGGAAAGTAATATGCGACTTGTCGTTGTGCTGGCTACATAACGTCCTCGTTAACCGTCGGTCACAGAAACAGATGACCCTTACATCTGCCCTATAGATCGCAAGGTCTAAAAAGTAGACTTTGCGTAGAGTCACTAGACACCATGGATACGTGTTGGGCGTAGGCTAGTTATATTCCATATTCGAAGGAATGTCTAATCCAAAAAAAAAAAAAAAAAGAAAAAAATATTTTTTTTCTCAGAAAAACAAGCAACATGTGTACACTATGAAATGGAATCACGCATCAGTTAGTTAATATCAATCTGTTCTTTTAATAATTCATCTCTCTTCTCTTAATTTTTACAAAGCTTATATCAACTCACTCTGTCTTTCTGGTACAAAAATTTAAACATGTTGTTTTTTCTCCCATTTTCCAATCTCGGATAAAGTTAAAACTTTGCACAATAATTCATTGAACTTGACAAGACACGAATCAATCACAAAAATTAAGTTAGTAAATTCATTGTTAGAGATTTATCATTTTGCTTGATTTAGAAATAAGGAAAATAAATGCTACTTAAAGAGAGTTGTGAATATGAATTTAGTCCCCTAATTACGTTTTGACACTCATTTTCCTCCCACTTCCCCTTCTCAAATTAGGTTGAAATTATTCATAATTAATCATAGTCGATAACAACACATGATTTATCCAAAAAAAAATTTTCAATTAGTTTATCATTTATTACCAATTAATTAATTTTGTTTTATATATCAGACAGGGAGCTAAATCCTGTATTATGTCCCCTTCTTTCTTATCTATATATTTAATCCTCAAAGTAAAAGGTCAAACACACAAGTTCAAATAAGTAAATAGGGAAGATCCCATGGCGCAGCACGCGGTGTGAATGGAAATTGGTGCATCCCAATCCGCACTATTTTGTGAATGAAAGTGGTGTTTATATAATTATCTCTTCTTCTCAGATTATTGTCATAATACCGTATTAAAAGTATTTCCACATTATTGTGTCGTTAGACTATTGAAACTAGAACAACAATACACAGATAGAGTCTACTCTCAGGTTTCACTTTAGAAAGTACTTTAATTACGCACATTCATTCATTAGACATGATTACGAAAGGTAACTCATCTCTCTATTCCTAGATCTAGATCTAGATCTAAAACTTGAATTCAACTCTAAGAAGATTATAGAACTTCTCTTCGCAAATAAGTCTTATGCTTTAGCACATGAACATACTAATTATAGTCCATTTAATCAAATTGTTTACATTCAAATTTGTTTTTCTAAAGCATTGTTACATGAGTGCAGCTATATTCTTAATATCGCGTAAATTAAGGTCAATTAGCCATTATTTTTAGTTCCATTCATAGTATTTTTCATTCATGAATTCACGCATTCGCTTTACTTATAACAAGCAAATGGGAAGATCCCATGGCGCAGCATGGTGTGAATGGGAAATAATATATCCAAAATCCGCACTATTTTCATTCACAAAATAGCATAAAAAGCAGTGTTCTTCAACGGGGGCGATATCGCCCCCTTGGGGGCGTTTTCGAGATTTTGGGGGGCGCTGGGAGCCAAAGGGGCGATAGGGGGGCGCTGGGCACAAAAAGGGGCGGTAAGGGGGCGCTGGGTATAAAGGGGGAAAGAAGAAACTAAAGGTGCACTTAAACAAAACAAATAAAAAATTTCTTGAAAACTAAAGCTAGCAAACTAAATATAGACAAAGTATAGGCCTAATTAGCTTGCTTCTGATTTAACTTTAGAATCTAAGTTTGGGAATCCCATTTTCTATTTTAAAATTCTTACTCTTGTGCTGAAATCGAAGGGTATCTAGTGTACTTAGATCTTGAGCGCATAAACGTTCATGATTTGTCAAACCAAGTGGATAATACGTCTTTTAGATTAAAGTTACTTATAACAACATATGTTAATATTTGATATGTAAATGTTAATTAAGAAAAACGTTAAAACTAACATTCAATTAGAATAATTTAATCTTTTTTTTCAACAAAAACATTGACAGAGTGTTATGAAATGGAATATTGCAAAGAGTTTTATTGAATTGCCACTAGATAAAAAAATAAACAAATAATGAAAAAGATGTTACATGTTAGGCTCTTAAATTGTTGTCAGAGGCGGCCTTACCAGTGTGGGGCCCTAGGCGAATGTCAAATGCGGGGCCCTGCGCTGGAAGGGTAGACTAGATATTATGGATATATCGTACCATGTCAGGCTAACAGGATCGTCCGCCACTCACACTGAAGTCCTTTTTAAATACTAAACATACCACCTTACGTAAGTACTGTACTATTGACCTTTAAACTACATAAACTCGAAATGTTCTCCAGCTTAACTTCTGAATCTAATAACTCCACAAAATGCTATGTAAATGACATCTGCTCTTTGTGGCTAACATCAATCGTGCAATCAAGGATGATTGGATAATATACCATCAGGTCCATAAGCTAGTTTAGTTTTTAATCCTATATCCGAGGTACCGGTCATGAGCCTCGGCGTTTTAATTCGTCGAAGTTTTTGCATGGTTAGGTCAATTTTGTCAAGCATCTCAACCAAGCCTCAAAACTGATTGTTGTTTGGTACATAAGGTTCTCTGTTGTTTTTTTGTTGTTGTTGTTGTTGTCATTTTCTTATGCCTAGGTGAACTGTTTAATAGTGATAGCCGCTTAGAATGTACAGGCCATAAGATGATGTCTTAATCGAAACTGAACAGTATTTCGAAAACAAAAATGTCATTGTTAAGACCTTATAAAGTAATTGGCATCATAAAAATGCCTAGTAAAATTGAGCAACATGTTGTAGTTTATGAGAACTTTTCTGGTTTTCGACCACCTGCGGACAATGGTTATGCTTGCCTTGAGTGTGGCACAATATGTAGGTCACAGTTAGGGCTGTGCAGCCATGGGAAATACTGCATTCATCACTGATCTTCAGACTCGAAGACAGGTCTTATATAAATCTATTTAAAGAGTTTTACAATCTCACGTAACTTGTTTGTTAAAAAATGAATTACTGTCTAAAGACACCGACATCTGCAATTCACATAACAATGCGCTATGAAGAAATTACGATTCGCTTCTAGGATATAAATAAAAAAAAATTAAATATAAATAACAATTATTAAACATCTGTTACCGATGTTCAAATTGAGTTGCAGGTGTGCCTCAAAACTCAAACTCAAAAATAGGTTAACAAAATTATGTCTTCAGTAAAAATAATGCTAACATAGGAGGCACAACAGAGATGTGGCTGCATTTGAATATTTCAGTAAAATCCCAAAACTTCGGTCGAAAATGGAATTATGTTTTAGCTTTTCCATCAACATACATGGTTAACCTAGATTTGGTGCATAACAAACTTAATGAATAAGCAAAGAAATAGGCTGGATATAGTCACTAGATGAGACCTTCGCCTTGCTTTAACTAACTTAAAGCTTGAAATTTCTAATATTGTCGGAATGCAGGAGGCACGGGGTTCCCATTAGCTTAATTTCACTTTGTAGTAAGCTCAGCAATAATAATGTTTAATTAAAAACATAAACACATCTATATTATATTTCTCAAAAGAATTAGGTCAGACCGGCAACACAATGCAACAAGTAAATAGGGAAGATCCCATGGCGCACGCACCGCGGTGTGCATGGACCCAATCCGCACTATTTCATTCACAAAATAGCATAGCATGCGGCGCAACGCTATTTTGTGAATGAAAGTGGTGTTTACATAATTCTCTTCTTCTCAGATTATTGTCATAATAATATTAAAAGTATTTCCACATTATTGTGTCGTTAGACTATTGAAACTAGAACAACAACAATACACAGATAAAGTATACTCTCAGGTTTCACTTTAGAAAGTACTTTAATTACGCACATTCGTTCATTAGACATGATTACGAAAGGTAACTCATCTCTCTATTCCTAGATCTAGATCTAGATCTAAAACTTGAATTCAACTCTAAGAAGATTATAGAACTTCTCTTTGCAAGTATAGTTTTATGCTTTAGCACATGAACATACTTATTATAGTCCATTTAATCAAATTAACATTCAAATTTGTTTTTCTAAAGCATTGTTGCATGAGTGCAGCTATATTCTTAATATCGCGTAAATTAAGGTCAATTAGCCATTTTTTTTAGCTTCATTCATAGTATTTTTCATTCATGAATTCACGCATTCACTTTACTTCAAGCAAATGGGAAGATCCCATGGCGCAGCATGATGTGCATGGGAAATAATATATCCAAAATCCTCACTATTTTCATTCACAAAATGAATTTTTTTTTAGTTTAAAACGATTTTAACAATGTCCGGAAATTTTCGACCGGCGGCATAGCATTTAATAACATTTCAGGAGATTTCCAGAGGGGTTCCTGGTAAATCAAGAGGCCGCGGGAAATCTGTTATATGTTATAAAATGGTTCAATTTAATAATTTATACACTATACATTATGCAACTTGATTTAATAATTTATACACCTAAAAAATTAGCACGGCTCCAATGAAAGTGCGGGACCCACTGCGGTCGCATATATTGCAGTGCCTAAGGCCTGCCTTGCAAAATAGCGGCGTATGCTATGCCGCCGGTCGCCAAGAGGCCGCGGGAAATCTGTTATATGTTATAAAATGGTTCAATTTAATAATTTATCACCTAAAATTTAGCACTGGTCAAAAGAAAATGCGGGACCCACTGTGGTCGCATATGTTACAGTGCCTAAGGCCTGCCCTGCAAAATAGCGGCGTATGCTATGCCGCCGGTCGACTAGTTTACAATAAAACTGAAAAATAGTAGACCCTTATATTCAACAATTTAAAAGGAGACTATTCTTAGGATTTGAAAGAAAGTCATGACAATGACATAAATTTTTGTGTGTAATCACTGTAAATTATTTGACATAATTTTGTTATAATGATAATATTGGCAATGCCTTCGATTCCGAAGATTAAGGCTAAGTGTAGTGTTTCACATAACTACGCAAACCTAGTTGCGACTTGCATAATATTTCGAATTTCGTCTGCTAGCGGTCAATTTAAGTTTTCTTTCCATCTTTTGCATCTGTCTTCAATAATGACGTTTCTTTGAGTCTCAAATGTTTGTCCCGCAGCTTTTGTGACAACTCTCCAGCTGCCTCTTTCAGAGGACCTCTGCTGCTAGGGAATACTGTTAGGTACTTTCCTCTATGCCAGTGAGGGTGAAATGGCGCCTGAGTGGATTTTTATAGCGCTAACGAGGTGGGCACCTCTGTAACTCCTCCTACTCTAAGCTCGCCAAAGAAGATCGCCTTTGGCATGCGGTCATCTCCCGTGCAGGATACGTGTTATTGATTGCATAAAAATTATTTAATGGATGATATTTTGTTCATATTTGCCTTCTCACGATTCTTTGTAAGTGTTTTTCTTAGAGGGGGGCGCTGGCAGATTTTTTTATTGAAAAATTACGAAAAGGGGGCGGTAGGCCAAAAAAGGTTGAAGACCACTGTAGCATAGCATATTTTTTTTTACTTTAAAACGATTTTAATAATGTCCGGAAATTTCCAGAACTTTTTCGACCGGCGGCATAGCATTTAATAACATTTCAGGAGATTTCCAAGGGGCTCCTGGTAAATCAAGAGGCCGCGGGAAATCTGTTATGTTTTATAAAATATTCAATTTCATAATTTATACACCTAATAATTAGCACGGGTCCAAAGAAAGTTCGGGACCCACTGTGGTCGCATATGTTGTAGTATTTTTTATTCATGAATTCACTTATAACAAGTAAATGGGAAGATCCCATGGCGCAGCATGGTGTGAATGGAAATGGTGTATCCAAATCCGCACTATTTTCATTTACAAAATAGCATAGACATAAATAAATATAGACTGGAAATAGGAATCAAATTCATGTAACTTGATTTAATCATTTATATACCAAAAAATTAGCACGGGTCCAATGAAAGTGCGGGACCTACTGTGGTCGCATATATTGTAGTGCCTAAGGCCTGCCCTGGAAAATAACGGCGTATGCTATGCCGCCGGTCGACTAGTATTGCTTATTAAGAGATTGAATTTTGTATTCAACAGCTTTGGAGTTAATCAACAGAAAGTGTTTAAGTGACTAGGAAGAACAATGACAGGTACGTTATTTTACACTTCTAGTCAAAAGAGTTCACTCTATAGATAATTATAACTTTTGTATATTCAGATCTCCAGGCTCTTATAACATGTTCTGGTTCTCTTGGGAGGATGTGACATCATGGCATGTGAGGGCAGGGATCTCTGGGAGAAGGTCTCTGTGCTGCGTGTTAAAAACACAACTCAGCTCCAGTCAAATCTACAATTAAAAACACTGTCTACATTGGGATTTAAAATTTTAGCCCCCATCGAATAGCTAAAAGGTTTATTCCACTGAGCCCCACATTCAATATTTTAAAAATACTAATAAAAAGCTTTTCTTCTTTTTGTTTTATATTCCCCATGCTGCCATTACACAATTTGTCACGTCGTGTGGTTCTCAGTTTAAAAATCCCCCACCCTTTCCGTATCTCCCTCATCTATTATGTATGCATCTGTTGTGTCTTGAATATTGTTTCAAGATCAATAGAGGCTCTTGTTTATGTGTCAAAATGATGTTAATACTTTCAGGACTCGTCAAAGCCAAGAAATATGATTGGAAAGACTCCAACATGGCTCTGTTTGGCTCAGAGACAGAGAAAAATGTCAAAAGTGAGTATTTTATAGACCAATTATTTTCTTTTTTTTTTTCAAGTTAGAGACTCGCTGTGAAGACTATTTATTGGACTAAAACGGTTAACAGATCATATGTGGTGCCCCATTTTATCTAAATTAATTCTTAAAACCATTAGGAGGACTCTCTCTCATTAAGTTTTGGAGAGTCTTTCTGGTAAGGAAGTCAAGGAGGGCAAATCAATGATAAACCTCGGACACGAGTTTTCAAAAGAATTGGTGATAAAAAAAACTTTATATTATAATAAATAATAATAATAAGAAGAAGAGGAAGAAACCGAGACCATCTTTGACCTCGCCGTACTACCATCTCATAATATAAAGAAAACTGAAATGGAAAAACAAAGATAATTTGGAAACGTATTCTTAAAGATTAATCAGTTATGGAAGCTGTCTAAAATAACATTATACCCTGTTGTTATATTAACTGAAGGGATAATAACAACTGGCCCCAGATATACCTTCAAGGCCCTTCATTCCCCTAATAAGATTCTCTTTGCCAGTCGGAGGGTGGTACTGCTGCAGACCTGCCACATCACCAGAAAACTTCTTAGTGGACACTGTTTAGGGGGACTGGAATGAATTTTGTTTTCCTTTAGCGAAGCTCTACCCTGGCAGTGCTAGAGAATGAAAATTTATTAGTTTCAATAAATCTTTGTTATCCTTGATGAAATTTGTTTTACAGTTGTGCATTACACAAAACAAAACATTACCAGAGCTAACAATGTGTACGATAGCACACAAAATGTACGTTCATAGCCAAGTTTCTCTTTATCATTAGATGTAAAATGTGCAATAGTGAATTACAGTGACTTACTGACTTGTTTTAATTAAACTTAACTTTTTGTGATGACAAAATGGTTTACGCAATTTTACCACAAGACAAAGAGGATGGGTATTGTGTTTTTGGATGGGGGTGTCACGTTTCAACATAGTCCTTTTATTTAATTTGTATAATAGGTACTCTAGGTACTCTAAGATCTCTACGGTGGGTCGGGAGCTTCGTACAAGCTCTTAAGTTGACTTTTCAACTTTCCACAATCCTTTAGCATCATGAATAAAAAAAATACTCAAAAACATATTACTTGAACAAGACCAATAGAACAATGATCTCTTTAACACCATGACCTACCCCCTCCTTGGGTACGCCCATGATATTACTTGACCAAGTCCAATATAGCAATGATCTCTTAAACACTATGAATCCCCCCCTGGCTACGCCCATGATATTACTTGAGCAAGTGCAATATAACAATGATCACTTTAGCACCACGAATAAACATAATTAGAAGCATATTACTTGACAAAGCCCAATACAACAAAAATCTCTTCTTGTTACTTGACAGAGGAGTCGGCGCAGACGGAGCCTGCCTGGAAGAATGCTGGGAAAGAAATCGGTGTTCAAGTCTGGCGAATTGTGGTAAGTGTTGTTTGCATATAAAACTGATTAAACGCAGGGCCGGATTTGAGTAAGTAAAAGCCCCGGGGCCCATACAATTTTTGGAAAGCTTAAAAAAAACCAACTTATTAATAATAATACTTATATCTAAAAGCATGCTTTATTTTAGCACAAGGAAATGGAAGAAAAAGAAGAGCAACTGTAAATTTAAATCTCATTTTCCTTTTATTAAAAAAATATTTAGTTTAAAAAAGTATATTTTTGAGTTTATGGAGGCCTTGGGCTGACGCACTGACGTAAAACCGAAGCTACATTTATATATTACGAGCACGCTACAATTGAACACTTCTTAACTACGACCGTGTCGCCAACTGAAAGTATTAAAGTATTGTCGGTTAAGGATGAATGTGAATGCATACTTGTATATATATATATATAACAAGTAACGAGAGAATATCACATGCAAACTTTTGTATCTAAATGTGGTGATATATTTATCTTTAATTTATTTATTAACACTGTAAAGTTACATATCTATTGTCACAATTTCTCACAATGTGCTCCTCAGAAATTCAAAGTTCAACCTTGGCCCAAAGATGACTATGGGAAGTTTTATGAAGGAGACTCTTATATTGTTTTGAATGTAAGTTTTGTTTAATAGTCTGATTACAATCTGTTGACATAACTCTTTCTGTATCTATAGCTTTACTATGATCTATATAGACTTATTTGTCATTATTAATCCTTTGTTACAAAGCTTATATGAACTCATTCTGTCTGTCTGTCTGTCTGTCTGGTACAATGTTTGTATTCGTCTTTTCTCCCACTCCCAATCTAGGATAATGTTGAAACTTAACACAATTATTGTGTACTTAACAAAACATGAATTAATAAAAAACAACAACAATTAGTTGATTATTGGTAATTAATTCTTTTGTTTGGTATATTGGATATATGGAGCTATTTCAGTTATTACGTTTCGTACTTTAACAAAAAAGATTTTTTAAAAATAGTTTGCTTGTTAAAGCTTGAAATGCATGTTCATCTTCACCACCATCACCTACCCCTGACTCTGTTGGGGCACCACACAAGATTTGTTAAACTTCTTTCTCCATTCCTCTCTGTCTATTGCCTTTGATACAACCTTTTTTCAAAGGCAGCCCCTTCATTCTATTATGTTGTCTCCTCATCGCGTTCTTTGTCTGCCTCTTCTTCTTTTTCCTGGTACTGTTCCCTGAAGAAAGGTCGTTGCAAGCCCCGAAGACCAGATAGATTTAGTTTGCATGTTAGCCAACGACAAAGTGGTGGTTAATCAGCAACCTCTTTTCATTAAGTATTAAAATACTGGTTTATTTGATCATAACATTACACAATTTAAAGTTAACATTTGTCTGTTCTACTTTCCTGTTACTTTGTGAAGTTTTGTCCTTTTTTATTTATTTTTTTGTATGTTGATTCCTAAAATGTCTCTAATGATTATCAACAATGTAAATCTATAGACTTATTATGATAAGGAGGAACTGGTAAGTGTGTTTTGAATGTGGACTCAGATGATGTTACCCTTTGTGGCGGTGCGTGGTGAAAGTGTGGTGGGCGGGGGGGGGCGTGGAGTTTTAGCTGGTCATACTTTTGACAAATACTGGACACCTCAGTGGACTTCACATTTTTCACCTACGCACCACCGCTTTCAAACTGACCTTAATCCTACTAACTTACATTATGTATGCCTTGTGTTGTCAGTTAGGCTGTAAGCCTGTTGTTGTCGTCTGCACCGTAAACCCAGTAGCTAGGTCACCACGACTTATATCTCCTCATTGTTCACAAAAGTCACACTATTACTTCCCCAGCAATACACATAGTAAGATATCCCCCCTCACTTTTAGTAGAGACATAGATCTACATGCACGGCCCCAAACTGTTCTTACTCGCACCCTAATCCCGTAGTTGACCCACCATGATCACGCCTTTCTATTGCTCTGTTTAATGAAACTACAAGACAGCCCCCTTCCTTAGAGCCCCGGGAAGATAACCAGGGCCGGCCTTAGATGATTGGAGACCCTAGGTGAAGTAAATTTGGTGGCCCCAAATGAAATTTAAAAAATAAATAAACAGCGACAAAATAAAATGAAGCAATTTATTTACATCCTAGTGTACCATAACAATAACACCCTGGACATATTTCGCTATTGCTTCTCTAAAGAATATCCCTGCGTGAGGCCCCCACCAATCGGAGGCCCTGGGCCGTTGCCTAGTTTGCCTACGCCTAAGGCCGGCCCTGTGATCAGTAGCCTATCACACTTCCTCTAGACAACTTACTACTGCTCTGCGTGGAACAAGATCTGAATTACAGAATTTAATATTAACGTGTCATAAATTTTATAGTGCTGCGTTACACACCTAAATCTATACAGAAACGGAATGCCTCTTATCTTTATTAACTTCGGTCCAGTGGCGCATGTAAACCAGCAGTTAAAAACTGGCTTTGAATCCATGTTATTTGACGGATTGCAACAAGCACGTGGACATTGTATATGGTATAGAATCATGTGAACATTTTATGATATGAAAGCACACGAACATGTAAGGGTATGTAATCACAGGAACATGTAAGGGTGTGTAAGCAAATCAACATGTTAGGCCCGGGGCAAGAAACTTATAGGCGCCCCTCCCCCTTCATCTTCCCTGAACACACAGAAATATGGGCTTATAAATAAAAAGCATTTGCATTTAATAATAATAGCAACCTTAGAATGTATTACCTAACTAAAATTTCTACAATAGTTAATTTTTGACACCTTTCTGTTAGTGGCGCCTCCCTATGGGTGGCGCCCGGGGCATCATGTCCCCTTGCACCCCCTCTCACTAAGTCTCTGATGTATGTAAACAATTCTTTTAACCCCCACCCCGAATCTCTCACTGGTTTTATCAATTGTGTGTTTGTCCGTTAATCTATATTTTGTTTCGAGTCACCTTCAGCTATCCCTTAGTCGATTGGACCGTTTGGGCACCACATAAGATTTGTCAGTCGTCTTTCTCCATTCCCCTCTCTCCCTCTTTTCTCTTTCAATGGCAGGCCCGTCCATTCTTTTATGTTTTCTTTCCATCGCTTTCTCTGTCTGCCTCTTCTTCTTTTTTCCTGGTTCTGTTCCCCGAGGAAAGGTCTTTGCAAGTCCCGAAGACTGTGTAATGTGGCCATAGAGTTTTAGTTTCCGTTGTATGTTTTTTTTATACAATAGTAAGCAGGTCGTCATGGGGTCCAATCGCTTAGTAACACTGTCTCTGTCTACGTTTGTGATGCCTTCTTTAAATGTGATACTTAGGGCCCTTATGTTTCGATGAAGAGATGTAAAGTATGTCGTAGTTAGTATCCCAATGTTCCTATTAACAGAAAAGTATTAATAATGTATTATGTAGACTTTGAAAGCGCAAAACAATTCATTTCTTGTTATTCTTAAACCATTGACCTTTAAACTCTAGTTGTCTTAAATGTAGAGCACACAAAGAACAGCTAAAATATAAACATACGCTACTTTGTAATACAAGAAAAAGAAATGTCATTCGTACTATGTTTTCTACTTCTCTCTCTTTTCTTATTCTCTTTCTTTTCATCCCACTTTCTATCTTTCACTTTCTTTTCATCTCACTTTCTATCTTTCACTTTCTTTTCATCCCACTTGTTCTATATCCTTCTTTTTCTTTTCTTTCAACTTTCTCACTATCTTTCTCTTTTTTTTCATCCCACTTTCTCTCTATCTTTCTCTTTCCGATCTCTTTCTTTCCTCGCCCCATCCTTTCTTCCCTTACCCCCCTTTCGTTCTCTCTTTCTCTATCTCCATCTCCTATTCTCCTAATGCTCTCTTTCTCCTGCTTTGTTTCTCTCTCTCTCTCTCTCTCTCTCTTGCTCGTGAAAGGTGTTATAGTTATGTGTCTAAAAAAGTCAAATGACTTGCGTTAGTAAAAACGTCTCTGTAAGTTAAGTTATTAACATCCTCTTGACGTACACCTAGCCCAAGTGTTTACTGATGCCCGGATATGATTAACGAGCTCACGAGACGCATAAATCTATATCCTAGACATGGAGGCCATATAGAGTCTGTGCAGTCAACAAAACATGGCTAAAAATGTACAAGAAAAATGCGAAAGACAACACAAACATTGAATTAGATTCTCTTTGATGTTCAATCAATGAGGTTACTACAGTTTGAAGCTATAAATTAAATAAATATTCTTTATTGTTCAGACCATAGATAAATCAGAGACTATTAACAACAATATTAGTAGACTAGTAGAACATATTACGTACACCACATTGGTGTGTGGACCATTTTATTAAACCACGTTACGTAGACAGCATTTGTCTGTGAATCAGATTTATAGACCACATTAAATGTATGGACCACATTAGTAGATCATATAACCCTTTGCCTTATTGGTAGAACACATTAGAGTAAACCTTTTTATAAGACTACATAAGTGTATGCGTTATTCATAGACCACATACGTGTATGCGTTATTCATAGACCACATAAGTGTAGGCCTTATTTGTAGACCATATAAGTGTAGGGCTCGTTATGTTACTAACATTGAAAGTCGTACTATCCTTATCAAATCGACCAATGTCTTAAATAGCTAGATGTTTTCAAAGCTTTAAACCAGGACATCAAAACAATTTAAGCAATTATTTGGAGCATCTAACTGCGAAAAATAACGAGATATTTTTTTTTTTGTAAATGAATAAGGACAAGTTGGCTACAAGCACAACTAGGAGACTAAAAAAGTTCTAGGCTTACTAGAATAACCCGGCTTTACCTGGAAATGTACAAGGAAGTTAAAATAAGCTTTGTGTTTTCAATGTCTGGTGGGACAGTGACAAAAAAAAATGTAAATAATAAAATGAAAGACTACATTTGCTGAAAGAGAAATTACATAGCGAACATAAAATTCTTGAAAAAAAAATTCTCTAGTGACGTCACGTAAACTTTAAAAAAAAAATTTGCGGGGATGTTATATAAATAAACTGCAATTTTTAAATTATACCACATTTTATTAATTCTAATTCAAAGTTTATTAATGATTTTGTCTTCTTTCTCCTTAGACAAAAAAAAAAAAAAAAAAAAAAAGCCTAATAAAAGTAATATAAATAACCACATTCTTTTTCTTATTTAGAAATACATTTAGCTATGTCTTATCTAGAAGACCAAATAATACGCACGCACATAGAACATACATAGAAAACATATAAAACAAAATTAAGCCAATAAATGTGCTAATTAGCAAGGTAGGCCTATGTTACATTTCTTCTGGCCATTTTTCTCATTCATTTTTATTTTCAAGTGTACTATCTCCCCTGGTTTCTGTTCTCTTGTTCGGGAGAATCAGTATTAAAAATTAAAAGAATTTCAAACTTTAAAACATTTTTTTTAGAAATCTATTAGAACCTCATAACTTCAAGTTATGTAAACCTCTTCGAATATAGTTGTGTTTGTAGTGATGTAGATTCTAAGCTTTTTTTTTTTATTTGGGTTGACATTTCGGGGGAGTTTAAAAAAACTGACAGCTTTTGAATGAGAGTGTGCGATCTCCTTTATTGGATGTCTATCGATTGCAGCACAATGAAAGTGGGGAAACTTGGGAGAGGGATTCAAAAGACATGTGTTTGTGTTTGGGGTGAGCACTTTGTAAAAGTGGCATCTCTCTCTCTCTCTCTCTCTCTTTCTCTCTCTCTCTCTCTCTCTCTCTCTCTCTCTCTCTCTCTATGTGTGTGTGTGATTAAATACACTTTCTAATTGTTTATAATTCGTAACTTCTGTTACTTTGAACTTTTAACAACGCTGACAGGAGATAGCGAGCAAGGACAATTTGTGTCTGTTATGGAATTTACTTTCAGGGTGTGTTCACAATGAATCTCAACTAATTGAGTTAGACGTCATTATAGGATAGTGTTTTAGTTTACGCCCTCGTCATCACTATGGATTGAGAATCATTGATCTTTTTAAACGGTTTATGATGGTTAAAAAGTTAATCGGAACGGAACTCTTTAAAGCACCCTCCCTAACACACTCACTTCTGACCTGTGAATTCTTAAATAATTGTTGTGTAGTTGAGTTATTCACAGGCCCAAACTATAATTTAAAAATGTTACTTTTTTCACTCTTTTTTAACGATTTTAAAGGCTAAAATCTAGACCTATATATGTATTTCTTTTACTTTTAAAATACTTATAGGCCTGCGTATTTTCTTCTTTAATATAGTCAAGTTTATATAATCATATAACATAATCATGTGCATCGTTATGTCCCATACAGACCTACAAGGAACAAGATGGCGATCAGCTCCTTTACGACATTCACTTTTGGATAGGCCGCTACAGTACGCAGGTACTTACAGCTAATACATGTACAATTTATAACCATATATTATTTAGAACGTATTTTTTTAACACCAGCACTGAATGGAGTTGTTTTTATGTTAATCTAGAAGATTATCTAGAACAGGCATGTCAAACACGGCGTTCGGGGGCCGCATGCGGCCCGCGACCACTTTGCATGCGGCCCGCGTGACCACCTAAAAAATATCAAAATAATGTTAAACTGTAATGCTGGGAAATAGAAGCGACACGAATTGAAAAATAGTATTCGTTAAACTGGACAACGAGAGTGAGTCTGAAGTGAAAGCAAGTCACATATTGTCAAATCATTTAGTGAAGAGTGTGTCGCTAAAGTAATTTGTCCAGAAAAAGGTAAAAGCATTCACAGAAATAACGTTAACTAGGAACACTGTGGCAGATAGAACAAATGATATATTTGTCAGATTGCGTAAAAAAATAAAGATTTTGAATTAGTTTTATCGGCTCTCCATAAGTAAACTAATGTATCGGGTGTAGCACAGTTGGCTTTATTCATAAGGACCCGTGACAGGAATTTTGAGATACACGATGAACTACTTGAGCTCTGTTCTATGCATACAACCAAAACAAGCGAGGATGTTTTTTGAGAAATAACAGGAGCTAATATTGCAGTACAACTTATTTTTAGTAAAGCTTGCTAGCCTAACAACGGATGGCGCATCAACCATAAAATAAAATGATTTTGATGCAAAGCTACTTGCACCAGGAATTACAGTTTCAACATGTCATAAGACCGGTTTCAATCGCTCTCAATTTTATTCGTGCCCGTAGTTTAAATCATCGCAAATATTCCATGTTTCTGGATAACATTGGACACACATTTGATTGTTTTCCCTACTACAAATTAGTCCGCTGGCTTTCCTGTCATAAAGTATTGAAGAGATTTTTTGCTCTGCGTGAGGAAATTGTATTGTTTCTGAACATTAAAGGTGAACCTATTGAACATGTTCAAACTTATGGATGGGTTCAGGTTCTGGTATTTGTTGTTGGTCACTTGCAAGACTTGAGAATTTTAAACGTCAAAGTAGAGACGAAATTGTCACAACTGCGAGAATTCACGTGAAGTGCTTTCAAGCAATATTACGACAGTGGATAAACCGAATATGAAGAGGAAACTAAAAAGATTAAATACGGCTACAACATTTCGTAAATATTCTTACACCTGTAATCGTTAGTAGATTCATTCAATGACCGTTTTCGTGACTTCGTTCCGTACGAGCAAGAATTTGTGTTGTTTGTCTCCATTCTCATTCTGAAATTGCTGTTGGAAATGTGCAACTAGAGGTAATAGAATAGCAATCAGATTCTTTGTTGAAATCGATGTATATAGAATTGGCTGCGCCAAAATTTGACAGTTATTTATCCTGAAAGTTACGTTGAATTGCGGAAATTAGCAGCCAGAATACTAGCTGTTTGCAGGGACTTATCTCTGTGAGCAGTTCTTTTTCCATAATGAAAGCTACAAAAACACCTCACAGTTTGAGATTTTCTACTTGTATCCTATAAAAGATGCCTAGCATCAATAGAAAGAAAATAATGCGTAATCATGGTAATTTTTTAATTACGAAATAGTGCTACAAATTTAGCTAGCTAATGTAATGGCGTGGGTGTGCCATTAATTATTGTATTGTATTGTTTCTAATTTACATAAAACAAGTAGGCTTTTTTAGAACTGATTTTTGGCTGCGGCCCCTCAGTTCATAGAAAAAAATTATGCGGCCCATACACCTTAATGAGTTTGACATGCCTGATCTAGAAGCTCCTACACGCTAATAACACTTTGTTCTCATTTCATTACTTAAATGTTTAGTTTGGTGGTACCCATTTTTTTTCTGACCTAGAGGTCAAGGCCGAATTTCCGAAATTTTTGTTACGGGCCTAAAATTACCGAAAAAAAAAAATAAATGGTTGAGTCCAAGGGATCGACAGCTTCATTGTGCACTTAGTGTAGAAGATTGGACTGACCGACTAAGTCACGGTCTGGATACAGACCGTGGTTTGAGTGCCACTGATCGTGATTAATATTTATTGTTTTTGGTTTAATAAATGGGGCATGAAAAGCTCATAATAAGGACTCTATAAGCTAACCAGCTGAAGCAAATGAACTAGTAACTTGTGATTTTTTTTTTTTGCACTTTCCGCCACAAGATCAATAACTCTTAGGTGGGATGTAAATTCATGGCAGGCAGTAGGCCTATCCAGTCCAGGAGTATCCACAAGAAAGGGCCCCCAAAAAGAGAAAAATACATATTCAAATGTGCCTGCAATATATTTTTTTTTACCACAGTACTATAAAACTTACAGTTAGCAACATTGTTGTGGTTAACAAGTGTCTGCATTTACTGTGACCATAGTATGGCAATGTACTCCGAATGTACTACATTGCGTAAAGCTCATGTAGTTTACATTTTTTTGGTTACTTAAATATGCATATTAAATAATTTTATTTGTATAATCCAAACAACAAACACATAAATAATTTATAAATACTCTCTTTCTTTTATAATATGGCATGTGAATTTTTATCCAAGCTTTATAAAAAGTGTAGGGATCCCCCCCCCCATGCACATGTACTTGCAACAAGGTTATAGGTACATCGTGCACGTTTCTTGTTGACTTGTTTACTGAATCTCACTGACTTGTTATATATTTTTAGAGTTGGGAGGCAATATATGAATAACTTAAGGACATAACAACCTCGCCCACAGCGTGATAAGTTCCACTTTCTTCACTCCACCCAAAGTTAGACACAGCAGAGTCTAAAGATAAGATAAATCTCTCCCTAAGCCCTCTGTATTGTACTCGTTCAACTAAGCAAAGTCGTTTAGTACACAGATCTGTAGTCCCGACACAGAGCTTTCCAGTGAGACTAGTAGGGCCTACACAGTGCAGTACACACACACACGCACACACACACACAAACTAATGCAGATTTCATATTTTAAACCAGTAAGTTTTAAAATGATATACTTACTTGAGAAAATCAGAAAATCGGTTCGTTAGATTTCGACCTGAAAGATGTAATTATTTCCAGCGCCTTTATATGATAAAGTCAGACTTCGTAAGAGTTAGAATTTTTTTTTCCACACAGTTTCTCTGATCCCACAAGGCTTACTTTTTTTTTTTAGGCTTTGAGAACAAAATAATTATTAATCAATGGCTGCCTGGTCCTGACTTACGTGCTCTCTATGGCCCCAGGATGGAGCCCTGCCTTCAGACAACCCCCTCCCCGGCCGTCTTGCGGGAGGTTTGTGCTAGGGTGTAATAATCTTTAAGTCACAAGAAGCTCCCGAAACATGTCAAAACAAAACACAGACTAATTACACGAATGCTCATTTAGCTATAAGATGCTTTAACCCAAACAATTTTCTGTTTGTTTTATTTTCTTGCCTGTTTTTCTCTCTCTCTCTCTCTCTCTCTGTGACCTTGAAGGACGAGTATGGTACAGCTGCCTACAAGACGGTTGAGCTGGACACTCTCCTGAATGACGTTCCTGTCCAGCACAGGGAAGTTCAAGGTCACGAGTCTGAACTCTTCAAATCTTATTTCAAGAGCATTTCGTAAGATTTTCATTTCGTCTGAGTAGCTGTATGAATGTAGAAGAGTTTTGTCCAAGTAGTTGAATGATTGTAGCAGAGTTTTGTCCAAGTAGTTGAATGATTGTAGCAGAGTTGAAAGTTGTAGCACAATCTTAGATTGGAATTTGAGGTTGAGAGAGAACATTCGATAATTTTAAGACTGTAGCTTAATTTGAGATTGTGGTAGAATTTAAAAGGAATTTCGTATGAAGGCATACGGTTTGCTTTTTGGAATGTTACATTATACTATTTTTAAATCTACACTTCATACCTTTCACATTAATCAATAAAATATTATTTTTACATTTTTTAAATCTCATGTTGTGGTTATATTTTGTGGAAAGTATTTTTAAAAATATCTTTTAAAACACTTTGTTACCCTTTATTTGTATCATGCTCTTGTAATTTCAATATTTTTTAACCAGCATCTTAAAAGGTGGCGCTGATACTGGCTTTAGACACGTGAAACCAGAAGAGTACAAACCTAGATTGTTGCAGATCACTGGAACCAAAGTATCAGTCACAGTGACCGAGGTACTTCATTTGTTTTAATTTTCTTCTTAGTTGACCTTTTAGTAACCTAAACCTAACCTGCCGAGTCTATCCAGTTCTAACCTGCCTAGCCTATCCAGTTCTAAGTCATACTTACTGTCTCAACCCGTGCCCAGATTAAATGAAGTATTTGTAAATTATTTTCAGAGCTCTACCGTCATAAGGCTTGGAAGAAATGTTATGAGCCTATTCCTTGTTAGGCAGTATTTGATCATTTTTTAAGCCATTTAAAACAGGCAACATTTCTATTTGAATCATGAACCCGAATGACAAAAATGTAAGAAAGGGAGAGTATAAGGATGAACGATTAAAATCGATTGTTGTTTGTTCGTTTCTCAAAAAAAAAGCTTTCAGAACTGTTACCTATCCCTTAGTCTGGTGGACCGTTGGGGCACCAAGCAAGACGTGAAGACCGTCTTTCTCCATTCCTCTCTATCCTTTGCCCTGATTAGAACTTCTTTCATTGGTAGGCCCGTCCATTCTTTAATGTTGTCTTCCCATCGCTTTCTCTGTCTGCCTCTTCTTCTTTTTCCTGGTACTGTTCCCTGAAGGAAGGTCTTAGCGAGCCCCGAAGATCTTGTTATATGGTCATACATTTTGAGCTTGCGTTTTTTCACAGTAGTTAGCAGGTCATCATGAGGTCCGATAGCTGCAGTAACCCTGTCTCTAATCTCTTGGTTTGTGATGCCTAGGATTCTTCTGTAGCATCTCAATTCCATTGCTAGTTTACTAGTAAGTCCGAAACTTGATTATTTGAATAGGTTCCCATGAAGAGAGAGCGTGTGACTTCCAATGATGTGTTCATTCTAGACAAAGGACTTGAAATCTTCCAGTGGAACGGGAAATCTTGTAACAAAGATGAAAAATATAAGGTAATTTATTTGTACATACCAGATCAATGTGTTAATAGCAGGTCTAATAGTCTTAATGTCTACACTTATATCTCCTAACATGCACAGCTAAATTTGATAGATATAAATTTATAAAAGATTCGAATTTAATTAGATCAAGCTAATGTTCATTTTTTTTACAGGCTGTGCAAGTCCTCCAACAGATCAAATCAGAAAGGGGAGGCAAACCAAATGTCGAAACATTCGACGAAGATGACAATGGAGTAAGTTCCCTTGATGTTTTAAATATTTAGTATAGAATCAGTATAGTTCCATGATTTAGCAAAGCCAATCTTGTGTTGTGAGAAAAACACTTCATCTCAATTATTAAGTTTTAAAGTTTACTTGTTAAGATTTAAAATCATATTTACCATATGCAGCAGCAACAGAATATTTGAAATAGTAATGCAGATATTTCATACATGGAACTTCCGGCTTATAAGGAGCCACAATGCTGTGAAAGTACCACTTTCAAACACTCTAACCATTCAATCTATGAAGTTACTGGGTACATAAAAATGTAAAGCTCATTTTTTTTATGGTTAACAAGGTTGCCATGTGGCCATCACAATGACCAACAACATTTACTTTTTGACAATTCAAAATACACACTCAATCATGCATCTTTAAAAGTGTATTCAGACTTCAAAATCAGATCCAAGGCTAATATTTAATGTAACAAAATAAACTACCAGCTGAAGAATTTACATTAAACATACTTTAAAATATTAGAAATAGCATATGTGGAATATAATTTACATAATTTGATTAGATTTTAAAATCCTATTCCCCAGAACATCTTTTTTTTATATTTTTTTAAAAAAATATTTTTTGTAATCCACTCTCATGTTTCTGCATGAAATTTAATATGTTTTTAGGCTGGCTTCTTTGACCACTTTACTGATGATGATGATGATGACGATGATGATTCTGAATTTGAAGATGACAGCAAAACTCCTGAATTATATAGGTCAGTGTATTAAAGTAGTTATTTTAGGCTATTCTTATATATTAAAAAATTATGTTTCTCTTTTCTTCTTGTTTGGGACTGGACACTGTATAAATGAATCTTTAATTTAATCAGCTTTCTTGGTCAGTTCGATTCTTATATTAAATTTTGACAAAATATGACAAAGTAATTGATCTTAAATAGATCTATGTTTGGCATTGTAGACAAAACACATATTTCAGAATACGCTAATAAATTATGAAAAGTTTATAAAATAGTATAGAATCTAATTGTTTATTAAAGTATTTAGGAATTAAAAATGATTGTCCTACTAACAAATATATATAGGATGGCTGCCTGGTCGAGCGGTTTGCACGCTGGACTGTCGTTTCGATTTATCGATGGTCCCGGGTTCAAACCCTGCCCGCTCCCATCCCCCGTCGTCCTGCGGGAGGTTTGGACTAGGAAATAACTATCTTCAACTCTGAAGGAATTTCCGAAACATGTAAAACAAACATACATACACATAAGTTTAGTCAAGATAAATGAATATTTTTATGTTATATATTTACACCTAATTTGAAGACCTCATTTTATGCAGCTTTTTGTATCCTATATTTTATAGACTAAGTGATGCTTCTGGTGAAATGGAATTTGAGAAAACGAAAGAGGGAAGAATTTTTAAAAATGATTTCAACAGTAAGGTAAACAAAGAATCATACTTTTAAAATTATACTTTAAAAATCTTATTTAAATTAATTTTAACTACATTAAGACTGCTTTAAGATTTACCATGCACCATCCAGAAGAAGAAGATAGAATGATTACTGAAAACCCTGTAATTAATAAGTAAATAGCACTTTTTATTTTTAACAATTTTCTTTGAAATTTTTATGTAAAATAAATTACTATGTTCCTTATTTATTTTTATAGGATGTTTTTATCTTTGACAACAAAAAGGAATGTTTTGTTTGGATTGGAAAAGGAGCTTCAAAGGCAGAGAAACAAAACGCTTTATCTTATGCACATGTAAGTATACATACCCCAGATACCAGACAAATTAAAAAGATGCAAATTAGCACAAGCAAATCATATTGCTGCTGATGCTAATTATTAAGGATTCATACTTGCAAACTTGGCCGGCCCAGTGACCAAACTTGGTTGATCACTGCAATAGAAGTAAAGTACCCATCAAAGTGCTGTAGATTGTGATGTCCTCTCAAATATCAGAATTCATATTTGTGACTCTTGACTGAAAAGTACCCATCAAAGTGCTGTAGATTGTGATGTCCTCTCAAATATCAGAATTCATATTTGTGACTCTTGACTGACAGTAAGCAACATCGATCTACTATTGTAAACCATTGTTTGTCTAGTTCCAAAATTGAGTCACGCCAAAGGAAAGGTTTTCACCAACCTCACCACATGTAACATACTTACTGAGTTAAATGAAAGAGTCAAAGGTTCCTTCCCTGTTTACCATCAATCTTCTCTTTAGACATTTCCATGAGGCTGCCACAATGAGACCAGCAAAGTATACCCTTGCTATTAGTAACCAGAGAAGCATCCAAAATAGCTCAATGTTTGACATATTTTAAATGTTCCTTTAGAGTTGAAGATAATTTACTTTCTAGTCCAAACTTCCCGAAGGATGACTGGGGATTGCAGCAGGCAGGGTATGAGCCAGTACCATTACGAAGTCTGAACGAAGGTCTAGGGCACATACCGCATGACCAGACAGCCACCCAGACCAATTCCAACATCAGTTCTTATTACAGCTGGTTTTTCTAGTTATTTAATTTGTCTCTTCTAAATGAATTTTGAAAATCCCTTGAAATTTACAATTTATTTATTAAATTTGTCAGAGAGGTCTTACTAAAATATTGTTTCAATGTATGTTTTTTTTACTTATTTTTTCCAATGGCTAATTATAAAATCTTGCTCAAATTATAGAAATTCTTACAAGTATCAACTCATCCACTCATCCCAGTAACTGTTGTCTCAGAAGGGCAAGAAAACAAAAGTTTTAGATCGGCCATTGCTGCTTAATATGCATTCAGTGTATATGAGACTATTAGTTTACTTATTTAGTGTCATGTTGTATACTTTCTGTCAGCTGATCCAGATACTATAGCTGTGCTTAAGAATGGATTGAAAGAGTACTTGTTGACATTAGGTTGGTTTTGTTCTAGGCATTTATTCAGTATATAGCTTTACTCTTATTTTCTGACATTGGTAAACTGTTGACATTCCAATAAATTATTTTTTTACTTTTCCAACACAAATCTTATAACATATTATTTTTGGTTTTTGGAGTGTTCTCTTCAAGTGAATCTTGTAGAGCAGGATTCCTTTCATCGATAGCCTTTTGCTTGTTATTGAACAAAACTATAATAGTAACATTAAAACTGTGATCATTCTGTGAATATTTGTTTAGTTAAGGAAAGTAGTGAATTTTATGAAGTACATCATAATTGCAATATATATATTTTTGGATTTTGAGGCTTTGTTTTGTAATTATTATAAACATATCAATTCATAAATGTATGCATCAGGTCTATATGTATAACTAGATAATTCAAAAGGTTGTAAGATTTGCAATGTAATTTTTTTTATGGACTTCTAGATCTTCATAATATTTTATTACTATGTATACACCTTAAAATATTTGTGTTTAAAAAATTGAATAGCAATCTTTTGTTAATTTTTTTTCCATCTGAAAGTATTCATTGATGAAGTTTGTATTCCTTTTGAAAGTTTTTTCTAGGTCTAATAATCTAAGATCTGTCTCAATTTTAAATTATTACTATTTCTTATTTATATAAATTTGAAAAGACTTTTAAACTTTGTATATGTTATTTACTGATATATAGCTTTTTATATTTAATTGTGATACAAGTAATAAATAGCATAAACAGGACATGTTGGTTGTTGGATTGCCAGAAAACTATACAAAAAATATTTGTTAATGTTAATTTATTAGTTACACATTTAACTTATTTAATATTCAGATGATTTGCTGTCCCTTTTTTTTTACTTTTTAAAAAAAAATGCATCAATAAATTGCAAGCATACTCTTTTATTTCTGCATACTTTTTTTTAATCAGTTCAGTCTTATTAGTATGCATTAATCTTTTAATTATTTTAATTCTATTAAAAGAATTTGAAATTATATTAGCACAAAGCTTAAATTTAGAGCAAGCCAATAATAATCATCTGTCTTTTTTTTTACAAAATATTTTCTGCTATAGACTACAAAATATAATAATACAAATTAAAACAATTTAAAGCTTTCAAAGTTTATGCCATAAGTCTACAAGTCTACTATATAATTCCATATTTGTTTCATGTCAACAACACACAATAAAATTTATATTAACCATCATTAATCTATATACAGCTTATATTTTAAAAGATCATTAAATTTCTAACTCCCAAACAAGTCTAAAGTTTGTGTTTTTATTTCACCTTATTTCAAATATTCCCAACAAACATGTTTTATATATTAAGACATTTTAGCATTATATATATATACATTGTTTAATGACACATTTATTCATATTTACATTTTCATTAATTGAAACAGCATTAAAGTCATGTATTAAAACAAATACAAAACAATATAGAATAAGTCCCCTGCATTGAAAATAGTTACTGCAATAAATGTCAGAATTTATATGGTAGAAATATTTACACAGTTTTAAGAAATATATTATTGTAATATGCTAGGAGGCATACACATTTCTAAGGATGATAAACACTTAATAAATTAATAGTCATAAAATATACACAATACACAATATATATATATATATATACAATATACAGAGGAAAAAGGAAAACAAATACTGAAATAGAATATAAACCTACAGAATATAAACCTACAGAATATAAACCTACAGAATATAAACCTACTCTCATTTCACTTTGAACATCATAATAGCAAAAGTAAACGATTTATTTTCAGTACCATTACTGTGGACCACCCAACTCTGGGTTAGCTTAACACTTATTTTGCTGATTTTAAAACAGGCCTAAGTACATTCCTTCTCACTTTAGATTTTTTCCCCTTTATTTCACAGTTGTTTAAACTTTCTATCCCCACATATAAATAATTCTCTGCATATGTACTGAGACCAAATTAAACTCAGCAGTGAGCATAAAGTTTCGTTATTTTAAATTTAAAATGCGATTGATATTGTGAAAATTTCTTTCAAATGTCACTGGCATGAAATCACCACAGCCAATAGCGTTAGATCAACAAAGGGGGATAAATTACATTTCTGGAGTAAAATCATTCCTACAATGGTATGCTGAAACAGCAGAATGTTTGATGAGCATGTTTGATGAGCATGTAAAATGATTAGATTATTTAATATGGAAAATGCCCATTAGAACCCAATACCAAGTTACTATAATTGGCTTAGAAATATATCTATTTTTATGTCGACGTTATCCCATATAAAAACTATACAAATAATAAGGGAAACTATTCAGGCTTTATCCCATATAATAACTACCGGTATAATAAAGAATGAGGGGGAAATTGTCAGTATGCGAAGCATAAGGGAGACCACATCGTGAAAAAGAAGTCATTTACATACAGTCTACAAGTCCACACGATACACCTTTGAATGTTCAACTATGCAATAGAAAAAAAAAACGAAATAAACATCTCTCTCCACGCGCACACACACGCATATACACACACACACAATATAACTAATGATGGAAATAGCATTTGTGAATCCTTTTTACTTGTTTTCAGCCATTGAAAATTGAAATGTTGTGTGTGTAGGTCTTTATAAACTGTACAAAACTGAAGGCTATTTATACATATTGTTGCACAATTAATAAGGGAAAAAAAAATTACTGCATGATGACTTATTATGAATTTAAAAACATATACAATAATATTTGATATAGTGTGTCATTATAATATAACATATTGGCTAAGCACACATAGAGTATATTGTCATCAAAAAAAAGTTTTTATGGTTTATAGAGCAACCAAATAAGGGAAGTAATTGGTTCGCTTCGATGTGATGGCTGAACAAAGAAAGTTCCAAATGCCGCATCAGCGTCAAAAAAACAACAACATCCAGTGGACATGAACCAAGCTTCTGAGGCTTCTTGTGCAATTAGGGCAGCAATGGTCGGGATAGCGTCCCGTAGCTTCGGCGCTAAGAAATCTTTTTGCAAGACTTCTCACATACTACACTGCATATTGGTTTATCCAACGTGCTGCTAATCAACATTATAAATAAATGTACATACTATGTATAAATGGGTCATTGGTAATCGCTAGCATTAAGTTGCTACCATTAGTGTCTCTAGTGTGATGCTTGCTCGAAATTTGAACATTCGGGTCTACTTAAAAAAAAAAAAAATTTATCCAACCACCCTCCCCTCAACATACACACTAATTGTTAACGTTTATAATCGTATTCCTATAATTATGAGCTAGTAAAGGTTCTATGGCATCGAAAGGAAAGAGAGTCGTTACAATACAAGGTTAATTATGCTTTCTTAATTTAGGCCTAATTATTGAAATTCACTGATGAATTTTTTATACTGTGGCAGTATGACCTTCTAGGTCAACACCTCTGACCGCCTCAGTATTATATGTTTATAATTTTATATTTATTGGTTTGTTGAGTACAAACGAATGTCATAACAAAAAAATCTTGAAATTTTAGCATCTTACATGTATTAAAAGCATCCGTCAATACAGAGCAGGGTTCATTTGATGAAGCGTAGGTGGTATATCCATTTTAGGGAAAAAATATAAACATTGTTTGTCAGTAACAAAAATAAAAGGGAATCATATTCACGCATATATATTGACAGTAGCGCTGTCTTCAATAGCATGAAAGACTATCAAACAAATTGTAACTCGCTATTTAAAAGCGTTCCTTCAAATATGCCATTCATAATACTTGGAACCAGTTTTAATGTTTTATTCCAAACTGAAGATTACTCAAAATCTTTCAACATCAAACACACAGACACATAGGACGGCATTATCAATTTCTGAGATCAAAGAAATCTCCATTGACGCTCTCTGTGTACATTGATCTGCCTCCGTACCACGGGAGATCACTTCTTCGAGAACGTTCTTCTTCCAGCGTGTCCATTCCCTGCCACATCTTGCCCAGTAGGAGATCCTTGCCCTGGTTGCCAATGAGAGATGAGTGCGTGCCTACATAGAGAGGTGTTTCCAGGGCGATGTCTTCCTTGCCTTCAATCCTCACCTGCAAGGAAAAGAAGAAACATTTTTGTTAAAAGCAACTCTTCCTTTATGAAACTTTTAGTAAGAATGATTACTTTGCTCTTGATAACTAATGAATCTTCCCCCCCCCCCTCACGGTGGGGCGCGGTAAGCTGATCGGCTAAGCGCTTGGCTTCCGAACCTGTTGTCCTGTGTTCGAATCTCAGTGAAGACTGGGATTTAGGATTTTTTAGATTTTTAGGGCGCGCCTAAGTCCATCCAACTCAAATGGGTACATAAATTTAGTTGCGGAAAGTAAATGCGGTCGGTCGATGTGCTGGCCACATGACACCCTGTTCGTTAATTACTGGCCAAAGACACAGATGACCTTAACATCATCTGCCCTATTGATCGCAAGGTCTGAAATCGGAACAGAAAAAAAAAAAGCTTCCTAAACGATTTAAAAAAAAAATATTTGTTACTTCTTATTTCCTGATTTCTTTAATTGATGTAGCCCAAAGGTCAAAGGTTATTATAACAAGGAGATTTAGACAATATATTTTTATCATTACAATCATCATTTAACAATAGAAACACTTTTTGGGGGTTTTGAAGAATGCCCAATATTTAACGGCATTTAAAAGCCATCAACAATATAGGCGACAATATAATGAGTGCGTACCTTGAATTGGAACACGTATCTGAGTGTCATGATCTTGCAGTGTTCCAGGCTGGAGTCTGGCAGATAAGGAGGCACCGGAAGTAGAACATTGCGCCATCGACGTCCTCGAAACGTGCTGACGTCATACACGTCATCTCGCTTGCTGAGATATTGTCTGAAATAGTGGGATCGATATATATATATATATATATATATATATATATATATATATATGTATATATGTTTTTAAACTTGGATTTGAAAGTACATGCATATCAACAGACAAAGGGAAAGGTGAAGTTAAAAAAAAAGATAAAAGAGACACAAATGAAATGATACATTAAACATAATCTAACTCACTAAACAAGTACACGTCTTAATGTCCCTCGTCCCTCACTGATCTCTCCTCTTCAACTTCCACACCAGTATTTATGAACTTCAATTACGACAGACCCTCTCGTGGTTTCATTCGATTCTCTTCAGCCTACACAACCAAAAACATCCGCCCTATTGTCCTCATTGTTACATTAGAAACAAGCTGATAAACTCCATAACAAACATATTATAAGTAATGACGAATACAAACGAACCTAAATACAATCTCGTGTCCTTCAGCAAAGTAGTGACTTTCTAGAATCATAGAGGCTTGAATGAGACTTATTTCTTTCCCTGTCCAGTTGCAGACCTCGGCATTGATGGCGATGTTATCGCCTGGGATTGCAGCGCTCTTGTCAATGGTGCACTCAACTTTCACCTGGTAGAGAACGTAATAGAGTAGAAACGTATTACTTTTAAGGGAATGTTTTATGCTAGCCATGAACATTACATATTTCCCCCTATGCAGTTGTCAGGTTTTATCATTCTAGTCTAATTTTACATTAAAATACTTTAGTTCGAGTCTACAAGGTAACACGCACCAGACGTTTAAATTCATATAGTAAAAGCGTTTCACAAAATTCCCAGGTCTTACAAAGACTTTCCTGCAAGGTACAGCAACAGGTAACAAGCCAACTATAATTTTTTTTTTTTAAAAAAAAAGGTTATCTAAACGGGAAGAACTCCATCCTTAAAACTATATCTACCTGCATATATGACACGGAATAATAAATGACCAATATTTAATTGACTTATTGAGTATTTTTGTTTATTGATTCATGTTTTGTTAGGTTCAATAAATAATTGTTTAAAGCATCAATTTGATTGGAGAATACGTGAGGGGGGAATAGCGTTAACAATTATTGAAGAAGACTAAACCCAACAAATTTAGCTCTATCTGTGAGTTCTGGAGTAATAGTTTACCTTGTTGATATTAAACAAAATAAATAGGAACTACCGATAATTAATTATCAAATTGGTTACTTTTTAAAATGGATTCATGTCTTGTCTGTGTTAATGGATAATTGTGTGAAGTTTCAACTTTATACTAGAATGGGTGTGAGAGAAATAACGTGTACACACTTTTTACCAGACAGAGTGAGTTGATATAAGCTTCGTAAAAAACATAGAAACAGAAATAAATAAAAATAAGATAGCGTCAAAAAAAAAATTACTCTCTTATTTGGTGAGAATCATGAAGAGTTCAACGGACATTATGAAGTATCACAAAATAATTCCTGGACTGGATTTTGGTGCTCCCACAACTGAAAGAACCCTCCAAGAAAGGTGAAGGTTGAGTGGAACAACAGTACATACACCGTGCACCATATTTAGGCTTGCGTTTGTTTACTCGGGATTTATGTGTGTCAAGGACGTTGTATGTCTGTATGTGGCAGGTCGTGATGGAGTATCGCCCATAACTGTCACATTCGTACTGAGCCTCCCAGCTTATGAATCTAGACACGCATCTGATGTATGATATTGTTTTAAAATGTTTACGATTCAAGAAGAAGAATATTAAACAATCCTCTGTTGTTTTTGTTTGTCCACATTATATGTATTCCAAAATCTCAAGCAATTTATATTCTAATGCTTGTTGTATGCCGAGCATGCTAGAGGAGTAGCATTTATGTCAGTTATGACTGCTGTTGACATTAACATGTAACTATACACATTTTAACCAGAAGAAATGGAATTAATTAAACAAATATTTTTATTATCCTCTAATCCTATACTCTTAAGCGAGCAATTCTTGTATATATATATATTTATTTATAAATTTTATTTCGAAAACGGCTCTAACGATTTTCTTTAAAATTTCAAGGTATGTGCGTATTAGTGAAAAAAAAAATCTCAACTCATTGGCCACATTGGGAAAACTCGAGTTCGACCGTTATTTCGATATGAAAATGTCTCAATTTAATTTTGGTCAGAATAATTTATGAATGAAATGGAAAATTTATGAATGAAAGTTTTTCCATGACGTAAACGGGAAGAAATGCTTACGTCACTAGGCTTACCATAGAACAAGGCAAACAAGAACGAGTTTTAAAGTATCAATGGACCTAATTAAACATTTGCGCACCATCTTATTGAAGATTGATTTATTATAGAACTATGGAAGGAAAGTAATGAAATTAAATGTACCGATGTATGATTAGTTATTGCGTTTTAAGTGCTTAATAAATTGTTTACACTTTAATTGCGTAGAGCGGTGTAGATTGCTCAATCTTCGGATTTGATGTCAAGCCTTATTATAATTATAATTTTGCTGGTAAAATTATGACCATGTGTTCATGCTTCAGTGTCTAATGTCCCGTACCAAAACAAAGGAAATGGTGATTACACAGCTGCTCTACTGCTCCTTACTTTCTCACACTGAACAAAATATCTAAACCGTTAGGGTGTGGTGACGAAAGGCCCAGGAGATATATGAATGGAGGGATGTGTAAAAGCAGGCCATATCTTTCCATGGGCTGTAGCACCAGTAGCAGTTGTATATAACCTTTCTTAGTATAAATTATTTAACCGAGCAAGGCTCGGTCACCAGATATTTATAACTTGTCAGTGTTGCATAAGAGCGTGGAGTTAAATTCTAAAGTAATGCCATACTTTGCATACAAAAACACTTTATTAGACACATTTTGCCATTGAAAACATTACGCTAAACTGGGCAGGCTACCTCGAGTATCATTGTTTCTCTGTCGAATGATTAGCTTGGTATTATGTGGTCAATACAGAGATCCTTGCACAAGCAGGTATTCCCAGCATCTTTACAGCCCTCAGACAACGCCGCCTGCGTTGGCTTGGACATGTTCGCCGGATGGAGGAAAATCGCATACCGAAAGTCATCCTCTACGGACAACTTGCGACAGGCTCAAGAAAAACTGGTCGCCCCCACCTCCGTTACATAGATGTAATAAAACGCGACCTCAAAACAGTGGACATCAATACTGACCAGTGGGAAGACATAGCTCTAGACCGCACCAGATGGAGAGAGACAGTGACCAAGAAAGCTATGGACAGCGAAAGAGCATGGGCCTCAGCTCTAGAAGAAAAGCGGACAACGCGGAAAAAGGCCAGCTCCTCTACCACTGTAGCGAAGACCACCTTTACCTGCAATACTTGTGGACGGGAGTGTCTCTCCAAAATAGGGCTCCACAGCCACACGAGGAAGTGTGCGAGATGAACCATAGTCGTTCTACGACTGAAGGAGGCCAATGATGAATGAATGATGTGGTCACCAGTGAATATACCCGGACTTTTCTTCTGTTATATTTATATAGTTACATTTCAAACGTTGACTTGACTGATGAAGGTTCTCAAATATAAAGTTAAATTCTCAACATTTCCGACTGGTCTAAAACTCCAGACTTTTGGTTCGTAAGCCAAGGCTCTAACATTTCAATCTCTTCAACACATTCCTCGTCAACGATTTGAAAGTTAGGTTTTTGACAAATACACGAATCCGTTGGCTGCCCAAGTACATACTCTAAATTGGTATTTAAGGCACCCTAATATGTTGATGATATTTATCCCAAGGGAAAACAATCTGCTAGTAATTTTAAAAAGATCAAAAAAGGTCTTTATTTCGATTATTTCATTCTTTTCTAGCCATTCCTGGTACATACTGAACGCATTGGTTAGACCGTTAGAAAACTGTTAACTTCACAATTAGTTGTTCGCATCATTCAATCGAGTCCCAGGCTCTCCCAGGTAAATTAATGTTAGCATGTGTACAGATAATATACACCCAGACACGCCTGCTCTCACACGTACAAAAGGAACCAAGGTTTCCCACTCACTTTGCCAGTTGTCAAGCCCACAAAAAATTTACTCTTCTTCATTGTCTTCTCGTCATAAATCTCTGGGCTGAGCTCCGGTCTTCTGAGAACCATGAATGGTTCACTGGTGATGGTCGTGTCTCTCTCATCCTCACACTCCAGCTTCACCTGGGAAACAGAATTAGGATCTATCGGAAATCATTACAGAGGCTTAGCTAGGACAGAGGGGGAGGGTCCATATTTTAACCCCCCCCCCCCACTTAAGGTGGTCCACAAAGAAGTGTCCAAAATTTGTTTTTACATTAAATATTACGTCATTCAGATACATCTAAGGTTCAATGACAAGTGGGGAGAATGTAGATAGATAGATAGATAGATAGATAGATAGATAGATAGATAGATAGATAGAGAGAGAGAGAGAGAGAGAGAGAGAGAAGATTTAAATTTGTTTTTACATTAAATATTACGTCATTCAGATACATCTAAAGTTCAATGACAAGTGGGGAGAAGGTAGATAGATAGATAGATAGATAGATAGATAGATAGATAGATAGATTAGATTAGATTAGATAGATAGATAGATAGATAGATAGATAGATAGATAGATTAGATAGATAGATAGATAGATAGATAGAGAGAGAGAGAGAAGATTTAAATTTGTTTTTACATTAAATATTACGTCATTCAGATACATCTAAAGTTCAATGACAAGTGGGGAGAAGGTAGATAGATAGATAGATAGATAGCTAGATAGATAGAGGGATAGATAGATAGATAGATAGTTGGATAGATAGATAGATAGATAGATAGATAGATAGATAGATAGATAGATAGATAGATAGATAGATAGATAGATAGATAGATAGATGCAAGAACAATGCTTGAAACATAAGAAGGAGAAAGAAATTGGGATCTGGGAAAATTAAAATGGAAACAAAAAATAAATTTTTAAAACCGAATAAAAGCCAAAAAAAGAGAAATGTTGTGAAAGGTTGCAGCTGTTAAGTTTCTTTACTTAATAATTTCTTAACGACAAAATGTGAATGTAACACCCACCTTGGCGATATAGGTGACCTGGCCGTAGACGCCATTAAAGGTGCTGGGTAGGTTTGTCGGAAGCTGGTACCGGAAGCCAAACTGGTGAAGGCCACTGGGGAGATCCACATAACTGTCGTAGCCGATGTCCAGAAGTGGCTTGGCAGATTCCAGGTAAATTTCTGAAGCTTGATACACCTAAGTCAAAAATATTTTTTACAAACATTTATTGATCCACGTAAAAGAATTAGATACATATACAATAGAACGTTGTTTATTTGACGTCACATATTCGCACGTCAAAATCCGGAATAACTTATATATGGTTTTGCTGATGCGTAGAGAAAAATCAGCAATTATTTCTCTAACTGATGATAAGTTATGATTTATAACAATTTGTTCCACGGTATATTTTACTCGAGTTCTATGTTTTATTTTTGTTGGAGAAATGGACCATTATAGTGTTCAGCATTCGGTTATCCAGACGATTGATTATCCGGACAGTCCCATTCCCAATGAATCCGGATAATCGAGGTTCTACTATATACAGTCCAGAATGACTTATATGTTTATGGCAAGACTCCCTCTCTTTTTTTTTTCTCTCTCTCTCTATCTCAATCTCTCACTCTTTCAATCTCTCTCTCTCTCTCGACCGTAGAAAACTAATATACTCACTCGGAGAGCTCGATAAATAACTGACTAACTCACTTTTCGTTTCTTGGGTGACTCCCATGAGACAGTGGCCATGCCCAGGAAGTGTATAGTTAGCCCCCTGGTCCTGACTCCTGTCCTGAGGTGCAGGGAGACGAGCCCTTTCATCTCCTCCCCTGGCAGAAAGTATTGTCTGTTGTGACGCACCTGTTCATCCTCCTCGCTGTAAATGAAATGAATAAGCAGATCCTCTACCGACATTTGTGAAGAAAAACTGCTTGCAACTTATATAGGCCGGTGGTAGACTTGATAATTATATAGGCTAGTTGTTAGCTAGGAGTCGCCAAACTGAAATATATAATGATTAGCCTATCATTAACTACAAAATATACCTTTATAAATTACATCTATGTAATACAAGAAGATTATGGCTGCATTGTAATATTTCAGATAGTATATGTATAATTACTATAGTATTGTTATGACTCTGTAATGCGCACCGCCATCCATGCTAGTGCACAGATGCGCACTTCTAGTGAACAGACTAGAACAGAAAGTTGACATTCATAAGAGATTAACGATTTCCGCCCACGTTGAGAGCCAAGATGGAGAAACAGTGCTAAATGGAGTTGTTGTTTAGTGTTACTGTGATGTCATGTAAATAAACATCTATGCCTCGTTGAGTTGCCTTCCTTTAAGTTATTACATTGGTGTCAGAAGTGAGGATTATAGGCAACTCAACGAGAGGAGGTAGGCTTTGATTACTATGACATATTCGAAGCTATTACATCAGCTCTCAATTAAACAGCGGAGACAAGAGCTTCGGGACCGAGATTTAAAACCCGTCGGTAGCAAGGAAAGGCTTACGGCTCGTCTGTGACAAGCATTGATTGAGGAAGATGAAGATCCGGAGACCTACCAGTTCAAAGTTGAACCTGGGATTGGGGATGTCATTGGCAAGATCCAGGAGTGTGGGATGAATTTAAGGAACAATTTAAGGAACAATTGAGCACAATAAGGATCATGATGGAGAACATGAGCAGGGATATAATGTTGAACGTAGATGAAAGTGTATTGGAAGTGGAAGAACAAATAGACCAAAGTGATCATATGGTGTCGCAACCGAAAGAAAGCATAAACTCGTTTGTGAAAGGGCAGGTGCCTGGTCAGGACTGTGGCTGCAGAAACAGTGGTGATGTAGGCGCTGGGGATTGGAGCGCTGTCTGTGACTGTGTTGTGGGCAAGTCTGACGGGGGTGACTTTCAAGACGAGGAATGTGACAACAATTGCTGCGACGATCTCACTGGGATATACCGAATCGAAAGGAAAGAAATGAATGAAGGAGCTAAAGTCTGTTTTGTGCCTGAAACGTTTGTTCCTGATTTGGCTACAGCGAGTACCTCAATGAGCCGGACAGACCAAGACAACGTTGGGTCTGCGTCCAAGCCTGTTGCTATGGACCTTAAAGACCTCTGCCTATCTGCCGGTGCTCACAAGAGAAATTCGAAGCTTGACAACTGTATCCAGAGGTTTGGCATGAACTGTACGTGCTGCGCATCACACAGGGAATGTGGATGCCAAGAAAAAGATCAACAAGGCATGTCTTCTTCTGCCACCATCATCGACATTGACATAGATGAATGTCAATCAACCCACTCGAAATCTGAGTTGTCAAGAGGAAGACATCTTCCACTTGAACTTGAAGAAACATATCTCCTGGACGTGAGACTGTTACCTGAGGATGAATGCGGCATATCGGACTTTGTTTGCAACGTGGTTGCATGTGAACCTGCAGCTTCCATGAAAGACGTCTGTCAGGAGGTTCTGCTAAAACAGCGTGTCCGATCAACGGCTGTGCTGACGAAAACAGTTCTCGATAATATCTCTCTGTGTGTCAAACGGCCATGTTATCGTCTCAACAACAGCCTGGTCAACTGATCGACCTCCACCTGAACTGTCAAACCACAGCTGCAGTGTTTTTCTTTTCGGGTCGAAAAGTGCTAAGACGGGGGCAATGTTATGACTCTGTAATGCGCACCGCCATCCAGGCTAGTACACAGATGCGCACTTCTAGTGAACAGACGAGAACAGGAAGTTGACATTCATAAGAGATTAACGATTTCCGCCCAGGTTGAGAATCAAGATGGAGAAACAGTGCTAAATGAAGTTGTTGTTTTATGTTACTGTGATGTCATGTAAATAAACATCTATGCCTCGTTGAGTTGCCTTCCTTTAAGTTATTACAGTATATATTTATTTATTTAACTTTGAGCACAAAATGTGACAAAAAATATGAATAACATTCTGTATCAAAAATATTATTTCCCGCTTGACCATTAAAAAAATAGTCACATTATCATGTTCTTTGGTATTTTTCTCTTTTTTAGCGGCCCCCGAAAGGGGAAAAGACGCTATTAGTTTTGTGTGGCCTGTCTGTCCGTCTGTCTGTCTGTCTGTCTGTCTGTCTGTCTGTCTGTCTGTCTGTCTGTCTGTCTGTCCGTCTGTCCGTCCGTCCCGTTTAGTGCTCAGAAAGTAGAAGAGAAAATGAAAATCTGACATCACGATAATATAGAGCATTCAAAGTTCTGATGCAACGGCTACTTTTTTTTTTTCTAAAAGCTCAAAATCTAATTTTTAAAAATATTTTATGCAAACAGTATTTAAAGAGAAAAAACCTAATTAGTATGCAATATAAATGAAACCTACTTTAAGACAATTAATAATCTAATATACTGCACATGTTTTCACATTTTTTTTGTTCCAACATACGAGTAACATACCAGTATTTACTCGTAAAGTAATCAACTCATAAAACAAGTGTGGCAATTGCCTTGAACATCGGCTTTACAAGGCTAACGTTGAGAGATCAAAGCACGGAAGATGTATATTAGTTTTGTGTGGCCTGTCTGTCCGTCTGTCTGTCTGTCTGTCCGTCCGTTGAGAGATCAAAGCGGATCTGACAGGGATCCGACTCCGACGGGGGCCGCCTCTGAGTTTGTGTATCATACAAACTCTCTTTGTAATCTTGTTTAACAATATCTTAGGTTGTAGAAACTCCCCACACAGAAAAGAAAAAAAAGTCGTACTATAGCCTACAGTAATGTAATTTAACAAATGTCACACGCTATTTACTTAAAAAAATATTTACAATAGTTTAAGGGGGCTGATATCGGTGGTGCCCATAGACAAAACAAACTTGGAAGCCTGTCAGGTTTGTAATGTATTCTAACTGCAATGGTTTGCCACTCAATTTAACGTTGACTATATTTTCCCCTTTGAACGAAACGCAATGTGCAATACCAACATTGCCTACGGCTGATAGCGGTTGAAAATACAGATTATGTAATCACTGATTTATCCAGTCGAAAAAAATAATGGCAAGCAACCCTCCTTCCCCACCCCCAACCCCCGTTGCTTTTTTAAAACTCACTTTCAATCAGGAGAATGGATTTGACTGTGTTGGCTTATTCCTTGGAAACAAGTTAGTGGAAGCGCTGGGCAGTATTTTTGTTAAGTCCTGTATATTCTTTTGAAGACATTAATGAAAATAGCTCTTAATTAATGCTTGGGTAATGACAAATCAGATTATTTGTAGATATTTTTTCTTTTGTTCATATTTGAAATGCTTATTTAAAAAGAATTGTTTTGTTTTTTTTTAGTTTTATGAGACCCCTCTCTGAGGGTAGAGCTCTGGGCGGCTGCACTATAGTGAATCCGGCCCTGTATCTAAGTAAAATATAATCTTCCTGACGCGCTTCGCTTCTCTGCTATTTTTTTTTAACATTCAACTATACAGTTTATTACAGTGGGCCAATTATGTATTATGGTATAAATATAACAGCTGTAATAAGACAGTTTATATTATACTTGAAAGAGCTTTTCATAATCAAGAATATTTATTAAACTAAACTGGCACGACACAAAAACACACACCCAAGACGTCGGTACTAGAATTGTTGATGAGAATAGTGTGGATTAAACTTCCTTCTACTGTCTGTCTATGTCACGTGTTTACGTATGTGTATGTTTAAGTCTTCATTTTTTGCTTTTAATGGTCAACCAGCTTGATATATAAATGCAAATAATATTTAAAAAAAAAATGATTCAAATAATATTGGAATCAGATAAATAATGTACATTTTAAAAAAAATCCAGCTGGCTTTACTTCTAAACTTCTAATGTTGTATTCAAATTCTCTCTCTCTCTCCCTCCTTCTCTCTCTCTCTCTCTCTCTCTTTCTCTCTCTCTCTCTCTCTCTCTCACAGTTAAAGCACTCCTACAAGGAACGTTATAGGACAAATGAGATGGTGATACTTAGTTTGCTGGTCCAGTTTACTCCACAGGTCTAGGTGACCATAGTTTTTTTTTTTTTTATCGAAAGGCTTGCCACGTATCGGGCATTGGGTATTCCGTCGGATTTGGTCCAATGATGCCATCAAGGATCGGCCGCCAACACAGCATGTAAAATTATATGTTGGAAGTTTGAAGTTTTTTTTTTAGTGATTGGGGTTTTACAGGGTTGGGTGGCTATTACTAAATAACATAAATTACTACATCTTTTTTCTGTAATGTTCTTTAGACTTACTGCAACATCAGGAGTTGTTGTGTTTTTTTTTTGGGTGGGTAGACAACTACCTAAAGTTATTACTGACTTCCTAATGTAGTTTATTTCACTTTAGTTATTACTGACTATTCATCATTTCTTCTGAATGACTTTATTGGCTAAATGATTGCAGCTTACAGCTACCTAAACTTATTACTGACTATTCATCATTTCTTCTGAATGACTTAATTGCCCAAATGATTGCAGGATACACTGAAAGAAGAATATTTGTAGGTGGTCAGAAAAAAACGAAGAGAAAAAGTTTATTGTCAGAGACCATACAGAGAATAGAATTTCCTCGAATCTTTCTTAAATCCCCGTCACGCACTGCTCTACATATATAGAGTAAATATTATTTATTTAACTCTCTATTTAATACGTTTAATAAACACACACAAAATGTCTGTAAAACATCGTTTTATACAACTTTCTACTTTCATAAGCAACTTACTAGCTATCAGAGTTGAGGAAGCGCCATGAGTTCGAATTCAGGTCGTTCCCCCTCCCACTTTTTATTTTATGAATGCTTTTACAAAGCCATAACGGTAAAATTTAACAAGATATTTCTTTTTTTTTCCCCCCCCCCCATGCCCACATCCATTTTCCACAACTGGTCCACATAAGTGATAGGATTATAGCGTATTGAGAAAGCTAAAAGCATGAAATAGTGATAACAAAAACATTTGGTGAAAATAATTCTGGTAATATCCGCATTTAGTGTCGGTTACATGGCTGCTCCAAACTAATTGATACCATTACACTTCGTATAAGCTTATTGTGTTAGAAGTATTTTTCTGTTTTTCTTGTTCAGAGACAATGACGTGATCTTAGTACAGAAGACCAGGTCTTTGGAATTGTATGTGTAGCTTTAGAATTTCCTTCATTCAATACCGAATGCATTATTTAAATTATGTAACTTATAATGACTTCCTGGTAATTGAAACACGGGCCCATTCCTGCTTCTGCCTATTTGGATATTAACAAAAGTGTACCACTTTGCAATATTTAGATACAGTTAGATCATGTAAGTTCCCCTTTCAGTCATTGCGATCAATATAGCAGATGGTGTAAGTGCCATTTTTTTCTGTAACGAGGATGCCATGTGGCTAGCACACTTTACTTTCGCTAACTAATGTCCAGTACCCCTCAGATCTGGGTAGACTCAGAAGCGCTCTAAGGATCGCGAAATTAAAAATCAAAGTCACTACCATGATTCGAACTCGGGGACCCCTACCCCACTCAGCCACCGCGCCTTCTCAGCCACCTTCATGTCAAGATAAACATAAACTGTTATGCCATGCAAATGTCAGCCATCTCAGTTAGGTCATGCAAAAGTTAACAAATAACTGGAAGGGTCAAAGTTATTGGGTACTACATGATGAGCACGAGAAGCTTCACAAGATGCATCTAAACTTTCTAAAGCTAGAAGAGATTTTAGTTTGATATATATTTTAAGTTTACGTAATCTATATTATAAGTGCAAAAAAAAACACTGACTGACTGACTGATTTACATATCAAGATCTCATCATTTGTTGTACATATTTGAATAATATTTCGTGCAAAGGTTCCATTTAGCTCTTAGGTGCTTGCAAAGACGCGGTTTTGACAGATTCGCTGCTTGTACACCGCAATTATATAAAAAAAACGAAAGCTTTCTATCAAATCAAATTGATATTTTTAAGTTTGGAAATGCCGCTTCTGTCATAGAACCATGAAAGTCCCGCAGAAGAAGTGACACGAACTTCTCTTTTAGGTCATACTTTTCTTGGAGCTATGTCCTCTGGAGCTGAATCAGTTCCTGCACTAAACGGTAAACTGAGTGTACCATTATATTGCTCTAAATTTTTGACGTCTTAAAATGTACTTTCAAATTCCACAATCAAGAATGAAAAAAAAGTCTTGTACTTTTGAATAATTTCAATAGAAATAGTTTCATTAGAAATAGTAGTAGCAAAGTCATATTCTATGTCGTTCAAGGAATATAACAATTTCTTCCTATCCAATATTCTTCTCAATGCCCATGCTAAGCCAGCTGATCGAACATCAGAATGTATGTTTTCCAATCTTCAAGTACTTTTCGGAGCTGCCTGTGGTTAAGAACCCTAACTCTGATAAGTTTGTTCACTGAGATAATTGGGTCAATAATATGTTTGATATTCAATGCAGCTTTACAAAAACTTTATTGTGCTGATGCAAGAGTGTATGGCTGGGACTTGGGGGACATTGTTCTTTAATTTTATTTACAAACATATTTTTCCCAGTCAAAGCACGGGCACATAGAATTGTTACACCCGTCATCTTGTTTCATGGCAACCCAACATTTCAACACAGTTGTTCCAAGCATTCAATAAATATAAAGAAGAGTTTGCATCTTTGACTGATTGTTTCGACTTATTGCAAATTTGAATAAGCTTCGTTTACTTTAAACGTTTTAGAATAACATGTATAGACACTGCCTCTTCATTCTTCATCATAAGAATACGAAGTTTCCAATAGTATTTACTGATTTTTTCTTAAATGTATGCATTTATATAAATAAATATTCTCGAGAATCGATACTGTGACCTAATTAGACTTTTTTCCCGAAACCAGGGTCAGGTCAAGGAAGATGCAAAACAAACACGCGTTAATTATAATCATCCAAAATCATGGAAAGATGTCTGGAAAAAACAAGGTTACAAAGACAGTTTGTGTGGAAACACAAACTTAAAATCGGCCCCCGAAGTGATCCACCCAGGCAGGTTTCAATATTTTTAGAAAGAACATCCGAATGAAATTATATCAAAGACAAATGACAGATAAGAATGCAGATAGAAGGTTTGACAGATCTTGTGTAGTGCCCTAGCGGTCCAGCAGATCAAAGGATAGGTGTAAGTGAAAGTTAAGTTAGATGTGAATCTGGACCGATTGATGTAATATAATTTGTTATCAAATTCTAGACCTGTATGGTGACGCCTACGTACTATGCAAGACAGCAGGGTTTCTGTCCAGGGCTTTTGCTAGAGAGGATTTGAGACTCTCAAGCCCTCACTCAGATGGAGTTTGATGAATGAATGAATGAATTAATTAATGATTCTGGAAAATACGGTTTAGAAAAGTATTAATGAGGGAGCAAGTTAGTCGGGTCCTTGCATTATAACTGGTTCTTGTGTTGTACTGAGTTCAAGCAGTTGCGGGTCCACTAGTTGAAGTTAATGTTGTATCATTAAGTTGTTTCAGTAGTACGTTATACTCGTGAGAGTTGTAGTCGTAGCAAGTATCATATTGATAAATATAAATAATATTAAATTTAAAACATGTTGTTATTGAATTGAAAATCTACATATATGTTTAGTTTGAAGAAGTTTAATCAAGAAGGAATAAGAGAACACAGATGTTTCTTCAGTGTGCTGTCAACTTATTTATACACGTCTCTGGCAAGGTGATTCTGTTTATGCCATTCTTAATATAAGAAGGAAAGATACAGGATGTAATGAAATAATAATTAGATAACATCATTGATAAATAATTGGCAAGAAAGAAAGAGAATCATTACATATTTAACCCGTGGGTGTACACTGACCGCATTCTCGATATGGTGAGTTACATGTATCTAGATATACGTATATGCCCCTTTTAGCTAAGAGCGTCAAAATTTACATACACATAAAATTGATAGACAGTATGCTTAAAATAAAAGTTAAAATTTTCATTATTATGAAGAAAAATTAAATGTAACAAAGTTATGGTTATATTTATAATTAGATTATTTCCTATACGATTCTTTCCTTTAAATGCCTGCACATATTTTAAATAAATGGGACAACCATACATACATAACAACAAAAGATAATACGAAAGTATTGCCTCATGTTTTAAATGTTTTACAAATTACCAAAGAGTAGAGGGAGAATTTAAAAATCTTCCCGGTTCCCCCACTGTAGCCCATCAAATTATCTTTTTACATTAAAAATTAAATATTACGCAAAATACAGGGGCTCAAGCCATCCGGGCCTCCAAACGAAAGACAATTCCTAGCCCTTGGCCGCTGCGAAAGTCTGGATACATTGGTGAATTTCAAGATAAACTAAACAATGTAAATCACGGTCCAAGAGAGGCTTGACGACGGTGTCAGAAGGGTTTGGGACGTACTCACGGTCGGAGAGCGTCTCCAACGATTCGGTGTGAATGTCACTCTGCAATGGGTGCCCGCCCATTGCGGGTTGGTCTGCCACGAGCTGGCGGACCACCTCGCGAAAACCGCGGTTGTGAACGAGCAGGAGGATGATGAATCGTGCACTTATGTTAGTGCGCGGGCCCTCGCCGACAAGAAATTGTTGGCAAGTTGGTATCATAGCTGGGACTCTTCGGATAAGGGACGTGAGCTTCATAGAGCAATGAATAGACCAGACAGAAAGGATGCATGGTGGCGGTTGGGTCGAGCAGAGCAAGCGATTCTTGCTCAGTTCCGCACAGGGCACTGTCCGATCGGCGCGTACTTCGGACGGTGGAGGGAGAACTACGATACGAGGTGCCGCCATTGCATGGAAGACGATGAGACCGTAGACCACATTCTGCACGAATGCCGGGTCTTGCATGAAGGACGATTTGGACAAAATGTTGAAGAAAATACTGGTGCGCGTAAGGCATTAGGGTTGTCCTTGAACGGGGATAAGGCAACCTTAAGATTCACTGCTCGCTTCCTCTCACGTGCTCTAAGGGAGTAGCTCTCAGCATGTTTATTACCAATGGGGTTTCTGACTCAGTCATTAAACCACTTGCTTCACTACAGAAAATCTTGAACGTGAAAAGAATGGGCATTATCCAAAATAAATCAACCAAAAAGACTTAATACAAAAAAAGTAATCTTCCCCTTCCATACCTTGTGGTCTATAGGGCAGATGATGTAAATGTCATTTGATTCTGTGGTTAAAGAGGGTGTCATGTGGCCAGCACTTTACCGCTCAGCCACCGCGCCTCATTAAAAAAAACGACTTTATGCACGCAGTGAAATAAAGAGTTGCAATGATAATCAGTTAATTAAGTAACAGTTTAGTTTTGTGGAGGAGGACGACGTGACCTAACCAATATATGTAGTGGGAAGCGTGGTCGAGAGGCTAAGTGCGGCTTGAGCTTGGCTTGCTTGGCTACCTAGAAGGGGGCTCGAGGTTCGACACCCGACTCGGGCAGAGTTGTGTTTACTGAGCGCCCAAAGGCAGCACGGGAAACCAACTCCTATATACCCCCTCCCCCCCCCCACTGGTCTACAAATGAGATTGGACCAAAGCGCTCTGAGCATGCTATAAGCATGAAAGTAGCGCTATATAAAAGCTATAATAATAATGTAATAAGTTTTCCGAGATGATGTGAAGAGAGAGGTCGAACTAGTTGACATCTTGCATTCAAGGAAAAGACCGAAGAGCACTACAGTTTTAGTTGCCACTGTTCTAATGTCTGAACAATCCAGCCTTTAGACTCCCTTCTTTTTTTAAGCAAGGACAAAAGTCCCATAAATAACATTATGAAATACAAAGCAACCTCAAAGGGTTTCAAACCATAGACAAAGACATCACACAGACTACAAAGCATACCAACACGTAAGCAATGACATTGTCATGTTATGAATACTCATTGCAGGCTACGTCTAAGGGCTATATATAAACAAAAATGTTGGTCTTCGGTCTTCAATATAAGCTTTTCATTTTTTTAGAATTTTCTTAAAAAAAATATTTTACTTGTTTTGGAACTGCTCTATATTCTGTCTTTGGGTCAATTCATCGAACGTCGAAAAGTCCTAGTTATTCGTATGACATGAAAAGGAAAAGCAGGGTAATTAATCATGCATCTTAGAAACCCTATAGGTGGAAGAATTTGTGATGAATCAGTCAGTCAGTAGAACTATATAGAAGTGTGTACAGTATGACTATTGTCATGCACAGAAAGCCATACCGGTGTATGTCAGTTAGAAGATGACCTGAATGTTAATCCTGTTAGATATTATACAACTGAAATTACAAGTTGCCCCGTGTTGCCTTTATCTTTCCCAAGTTCATTTCAGTCATCAAGTTATATTGCAATGCAGTGTGGTATGCATACATTGGCTAATAAAGAAACATTCCTTGTTCCATATGCTAGGACAAATTTGTACAACACTCCTTCCCCTGTGCTATTAGAGCATGGAGCCTGAGTCAGCCAGAAAAAAAAACAGTGACTTGGCAGAGTTTGAGTGATTAACATGCATGACAACAATGAACTACGCACAGAGCGTAATCAGTCTTCTTTTTTGAAGTAAAGTCTGTATTTTATAAGATAAGATAAACAAATCTCATTGCATGTCATGGTAAACTTTTGAATGGCACGTCGACAAAGTGCTGAGATATTAGATCTAGCTAATGACAACATTTAAAACGATGTTAACATGATTCACTGTGCCTCCGCTTATAAAAGACTGGTCACACCTATGAATTTATTATGATATAGTTACCTGACGTGTTTGATTTTGTTTAAATATCAAAGCTATTGATATGTCAATGTCCTTACGTGACTTTCACACAAGATGTCAATGGATTGGAGCGTAAGCTTCTTAAATGAGGGCAGACTGAGCGTGTGAACTATTCACATAGCATACGCCTACCTTTCTCTTTCTCTCTCCCCCATTAATGTTATTACTTTTATAACACTGAATATATTTTTTTAGTTAGGCTTATGTGGTATAGCCAGGTTATAGTCTCACCTACAGTATTAGGCTTATGCATGCTATACTAGACCTATTTAAGTACATGTAGTTTTATTTAATTTTGCCACATCTAGGTCTTTTTAGTAGATTACTATATTTCCGATAAAGACCAAAACAGGTTCTTGTTGTATTTTGTTTTTCGTTCACAACATTGATAACGTTTCAGAGTTTTCTTCTAGAAACATGTTTCTTTGTTACCACCTCCAACCCACCCCTTCCCTCTTTTTTCTTTTTTTTTTCTTGTTTCTTTAGTGTCATGAAATGTCCATACGAGTTACCTTCCATATATGAACAGGAAGCATAAGACATAAAACAAAGCAAAATATTTTTTAAAAATCATTTTAAAAAACTTAGGAAAACTTCACACTTACAACTATATCAGTCAAGAATGTAGAAGTTATTTCTTTTTTCCGATATGAAATAAATAAATCATAAATAATTTATTGACTACTTGTTGTTTTTTGTACTAGCCTCATGTTTCGTTAGGTGCAATAAACAATTGTTTAAAGTTTTAACTTGATCCAAGAATGGGTGTGGGAGAAATAACGTGTACAATTATCTAAGGGGGACAAAACCCGACATATTTAACCATACATGTAAATAAAGGATAAGTTTCTCTCGCTGGTATCAAATAAAATAATGTATAACCAGTACTTAATTGATTAATGGGCTAAAATTAGTTAGTGATTTATGTATTGTCTACGTCAATGAATAATTGAGCAAAGTTTTAACTTGATCCGAAATTAGCTGCGGAAGAAATAATAAGTTCAAACTTTTTACCAGACAAAAAGATAGAAAGTGTAGTTTATGAATGAACTCTTTATGTTGTGTCTATTCTATTTATGTAAATGTTTCTGTTGTGTTGTCGTTATATGAGAAAAGAGTCCTTGTAATCACAACAAATAACAATAAGGATCAATAAAACAGTCTTAATCTTAGTCTTGGGGAGGGGCGGTGGTCGAATGGTTTACTGCTTGGATCCCGAACCCAAGGTGCTGGGTTTGAATCTTGGTGAAGACTGGGGTTTTGAATTTCGGGATTTTTAGGACGCCCCTGAGTCCACCAAACTCTAATGGGTACCTGACTTTAGTTGGGGGAAGTAAAGGCGGTTGGTCGTTGTGCTGGCCACATAACACCCTGCTCGTTAATCGTTGGCCAAAGAAACAGATGACCTCAACATCATCTGCCCCCATAGATCGCAAGGTCTGAAGGTGACACTTTACTTTACTAGTCTTAGTCTTACGATTGAGTTGATATAAGCTTTGTAATAAAAGGCTATTTAACTCGGTTAGACAAATATTAGAATATGAATTCTCTGGGACCCCCTCAACACATGAAAATACTGAAGAAACTAGAACAAGCACAAAAAAGAGCCTTGAGATTTATAACAAAAGAATATATATATATATACGTTTTTTTTTTTAACTTAACAAGAATGACAGTAAAAAAGCGTACCAACTAGGGAAGGACCTCACTACCTCAAAGCATGGAAGAACCAACACGATACAAGACAAAAACAATAGGTGCCTAACTAAGGAAAAAGATGTGTTAAAAAGATGGACGGAATACTGTTCAGAACTGTATAACTTCGAAATCTCAGGAGATACAGAGATACTAAATGTCCCTGCAGTTTCCAACATGGACGACTATCCGATTCTTCGCTCGGAAGTAATAGCAGCAGTAAAAGCCCTGAAAAAGGGAAAATCGGCCGGAGTTGACAACATTCCTGGTGAACTTCTACAAGCGGGAGGAGAAACCATGATAAACGCACTCTACACAATTTGCAACAAGATCTGGCAATCAGGAGAATGGCCCAAACCCTGGACCCAGTCACTCATCATCACTCTTCCAAAGAAAGGCAATTTACAACTATGTCAAAACTATCGCACCATCAGCCTCATAAGCCATCCCAGCAAAGTGCTGTTAAAAATTATATTAAATCGACTAAAACCGATAGCAGACAAAATCATATCTGAAGAACAGGCGGGTTTTAGACATGGTCGCAGCACAACAGAGCAAACCCTAAACCTCAGAATACTCTGTGAAAAATATCTCCAACACCAAGAGAATCTTTTCCATGTCTTTATTGATTTCAAGAAAGCTTTCGATCGAGTATGG
>JADKLZ010000687.1:31584876-31606322 GCA_021533235.1 Biomphalaria straminea | reverse complement strand
TTTAGCTTACTTTGTTTTCTATTCGAGCTACGGTACTGTCAAGTCTACCTTAGCCTTAGTAAACAACAAATCTCATCTCAACTTCACGATGGGAGACTCCATCCTATCAAAATTCCCGGATTTCCATTTGTATCTGAAGATTGAATGTCCAGATTTCTACTATAGATTTGTGGATTTTTCCGGAGCAGAGATGAAGGTCGACATTAGGAGTTGGTTTGATCCTCACTCCATGGCTAGCAGCCGTTTTTTCTCTTTAACCCAAACTCAAGTCTGTGAATTAGTCTGGTTGAGGTATTTCTGCCCTCACCCTGCTTGGTTAATTTATCAAGTTGGGAAACTGATAGATGATAGGTTTGCAGATATGGCACCAGATTTCCTGTCTCAACTCAATCAATTGCTAGCCACTCATTCTCAAGAAGGTATAGTGAGTCAAAGAGTCCTAATACTTTAATTGCATAGATCTCAAACACAACTTCGCATTCCAAAATGTAAATAAAATAGTGAACCTCCTTTTTAAAACCTATCTATTTGATAATTGTTAGAAGAGTTTTATTCTGATAACTGTGAAGCTGTCTGAATCTCAGAAAAGCATTCTTAAGCAATGATTTTGCATTATGATTATTTCCCTCAGAATTGGAAAGGTGCAATTGACCAATCCTGGTACATCGGATCAAGCAACTTCTGAGAGTACACCGTAGAATCAACTGTCTAAACAACTCAAGACCTAGCCCATTGCCAGGACTGAATCATCTTCTCAAAAACTCCAAAAGACTTCAAATTGCAAATGTTTAATAATCTCTCACATAAGCTATCTGTTGCAGATAATTCTTCAGAAATAAATAAATCTAATTATTTGATAAATCTAATTATTTGATAAATCTCATTCCGTTGTATCCTTGTCATCATGTGAACGATCTTGTTCTAGTCTGCTTATTAAAACTTTTATCCCTCCTATTAGAATCACTTTTCAGTAAACAACAATCTTCTCAAAATCAACCATTAAAACCTTTGAATGTAATGAATGGAGTGGTACTGCTTATAAAAAAAGGAAAAAATCATCATATGATTGGTTATGTATTTTTGGGGAAGAAGGCCAGACTTCACTGAATCCCGTTGTTTTACCCTCCAAGCTTAAAGACCCACCCCTTCACCATTTCAATTGAAAAGATTCATGTTCCTATTTTCCCAATCAATTTTCCCTTTTTTTTTTTTTATTTTTTTTTTATTTTTATTACTTCTTGTATTATTATTATAGAGACAGGTATACATGTATATATACAAATTATGTATTTATATCTCCCTATATATATATATGTATACATATATATACACACAAATATATGCATATAAGTATATACATATATATGAATCATCATATGCCCCTTATATACATATATATATGTGTATGTGAATGTGACTTTAATTTGCAAGCTATTCTAAAGAATTGAATACATAGCATAGATCTATCACTTGATTATACATATATATATTTATACACACTAAGACGCTTCATGGTATCAATCAACCAAGCTCCACAAACTTTAGACATTTTAATAATTAAAGCAGTGATATGTATTTTAGGTTCTTTGAGAACCTCAGCATGAAACTCTTCTGTTTTCGTTATTCGTTCTTTCATGTTAGGTTTTCTAAATTCTAAATGATATAAAAAAGGTATTAAATCATAATAAATTATACGATTAAACTATGATTCACCTCTCTAATTGAAAAAAAAAAGTCTACCTTAGCCTTAGTAGATCTACTGTGTACTGGTGTAAGTCTGTAAGTCCTTTTTATATCAAGTGATATAGGCCCTAAATATAATCAAGTGATAGATCTATGCTATGTATTCCATTCTTTAGAATAGCTTGCAAATTAAAGTCACATTCTTTCAATAATGATTTATACTTCAAATAGATCTAGAATCTAGTCATAAATTATAATAATTATAACTAACTTAAATAACAGTGTATGTCAGTAATGCAAGTCATAGTATTTTAGTAATAGTTATTATAATTGTTAATACTTATTTTTTAAATAGTTAATAATAATAATAATGGCTTACTGGCATAGATAGTCTAATTCTAATCACTAGTGATAGTGAGATTTAGACCATGGACGGCATGGACATAGACTTTTAGAGGATGGAATGGGTTGCCTGAATCAGCCAGGAAAACCAAGGATTAGACTTAGCAGAGCTTTATAAAAAAAAAACTATTCATTGATTGACATGCATTACTAGGTTGACACATGAAGATGAGATAATTTTTATTGAACCAATCAAATGGAAAATCAGTTTGACTACAATTGAATTGCATAGGCTAGCTGTAGGACATAATTGTCATAATTATCTTCTTTTTTTTTTAATAAGCATCTGTAATAAAAGATAACAATAGTTATAAAATAGAAATATAGATCTAGATTATTTCTAATATTAATTATTTAAAAAATATATATACTAGTATAAGCATACAAAGTTAATGACAAAGATCTATTTCTAGATTATGTTATTTAAATTAATTGCTAAGGAGGAAACTGCTGCCCTGATCTCTCTGGATGAAAGAAGAGAAATACAAATCCTCTCCCAATTTACCAAATTGGAAACCTTGGAAAGGCACCCACTCAAAACCAAAATCAACAAAACAGGCACTAAAAACCATCTCAAAAGGACCAATTTCATACAGGAAGCTGTTAACCTAAAAAAGAAACACCAACTCGAAAAAGTAACTCTAAAATCCTCGATACATCATAATGAATTCCCACCCTGGGACGAAAGCCCTCTTCCTACTATAAGGGACCATATTAAAAACATAAAAAGAAAATCTGACTACAGACCAACAGAGCTCAAGGAAATAGTGAACTGTTTTCTTCAAACCAATTATCCTAGCGATCAGTGGATCAGAGTTTACACCGATGGATCATCCCATAAAGCCACCACAAATGGAGGAGCTGGAATTCTCATCGAATGGCCAGATGGAGAAAAACTAGAAAAATCCATTGCAACTGGTGAGCTCTCTGACAGCCACAGAACAGAAAGGGAAGCACTAACACTAGCTGCTACCATGCTAGCAAATCATCCAAGTTCCCCACAGACTCAGATTGTCCTACTAACCGATGCGAAGACAACCCTCCAAGGCTTGCAGAACTCTGGTTTCTCTTGTGTTGAAAACCTCAGAGCAGCACTGAAAAAACTCAACAACAACAGCATAAAGACTGTTGTTCAGTGGGTGCCAGCTCATATTCAACTAGAGGGAAACGAGAAGGCTGACACACTGGCTAAGAGTGGAAGAAGTGGCTCACAAATTAACTCTGCACTCTACCTGGAAGAAATGAAGAAATTAATTATAAATAAAATAAATGAGAAATGGACAAGCTCACATCCAAATCACAAGAAAGATGATGCTTACTATAAGCTATCCCGACAAGATCAACGTGTAATCGTTCGACTTAGGACCGGACACAACAGAATGCGACAACACATGTACCGGAAGCTCAAAATTGGAACCAGTGATATCTGCCCATGTGGAGTGTCATCAGAGAATGCCGACCATGTCCTCCAAGACTGCGCTCTTTACCAAGAGGCCCGTCTAAGACACTGGCCGCAAAACACCCCAATAGAAAGAAAACTATATGGAGAGCTCCCTGACTTGGAAACCACTGCGCAGTTCATCTCAGATATTGGTGTAGTGATCTGAACCCTCCAACATAACAATGAGAACGAAGAAGAAGAAGAATATATAAATGTAGTACTCGGTTTGTTTAAACTTATAACAATTGGTGTGCAGTATGCCAGTATCTAATGATATCTAGGCCTATACGTTAGTCCAACTTTTGATTTGTAAAAATATCGAAAAATTGAGAATAAAATAGTTATTGTAAATTTTGTTATCCCTTTTATATATTCACTAGGAGAAAAGCGGATATTTCTATTTATACTTAACGTATGTTTATACTTGTAAGGGACCTATACAAATTTTTTTCCCCTTCTCTCTCCCTCTCAAAAACTCAAAAGTTTAAAAGCTGTCCATTTTTTTTGTCTGTTATGAATTTGTTCTGTCATGCATAACGTCTACCCCAAATCCTATTCGGTAAAGAAAACTATAAATAGCTGAAACGGGACATTAGGCCTACTACGGTGGTATTTCAAATGTTCGCCCATTAATTGAACACGCTCTTGTATAGACATTTTATGTTATCGGCTTCACGAGTCCTTGGTTACAAAGTGGTAGGCCTTTTAACTTTTAGAGCCTAGATAATATAATCGAAGATTTTAGGAGACCGGCGCCTTACATAAAGGATGCAGAGCATAAAGGTCCCCAAAGGTGTTATTCTCAACTGTGTCGTCACTGGGGGTGGGTGTGCGGTGATCTCATGGTGTCACCCCTCTCGCTCTTTTGTTATTTTTATTGTACTATTAAACACTGAGCTAAATGGCTACATTAACTGATGGTTACATATTTTCGTTGTTTTGTGACAATTTATCAATAGTTATGATGTGTATTAAAATTTAAAATTATTAAGTAAGTCTCCTAGGCAGCATCTTATACTTGTAAAATATTTCAGTCTATCTCATTGAACTGAGTAATTATAACATTTCATTCGTCTGTGCTGAAACTTATTTTACTGCCAACAACTGAAATAAATGCCCTTCCTTCCATTACATCGTGATCTCTAGACATCTCAATTGTTTCTTTCATACTTTCTGACTCTGCGAAATTTACATCAAATGCAATGTGAGATTTTGGTAATGCTTTATGTCTGAAAACTGTTATCATTTATATAAAAGCTGACAAGCTCGACCTCCTGATGAAAAGGTGCTAACCACCAATTCAATAGTTTTGATGCAAACAGTATTGTATCCTTGCAACTTGTACATAGCTGAAAGTACGTGTTAACGTTCGTATCAAGTATGCCACTGAATAGCCTTCATGTATTGTTTCAACAAAAGCAGCCACTTACGCATAACGTCACTTTGCTAAACAGTACTTCAGCATTGTCTTCAATGATTCTGTCAGCTGTGTTTATAATGTGGAATGTCTTATAGTAAATGTACTGATATATACAAACTACTGGATTTGTTTGTCTCACAAAATATGTGTCATATTAGGGGATGGGGAAGGGGCCGATCAACAAAGTTTGGAACCCGGGCCAACGAGTGCCTCGTAACGCCACTAATTAAAGTTGGGTGGACTCAGGGGCGCCCTAAAAATCCGATGTAGACCCTACTTCAAATAGATCTAGCCTTTGCATACATTTGGACTAAAACAGAAAAATTTTAAAGCTTCTTTATCCCACTTTCGGTCAGAGTGTAAAGGTCACCGAGAACTAGGCTACATAGAAGACTAATACATAATGCACTGGTGTATGTGTTTCTTTTGTGAATGTTGTTCGAAGTTGCAGCTAGTCTAGATCTATAGGATTGTTATTGTTTCAGACGGTCAGACCAATAAAAATTCTTATCTTATGCTAGTAGTGGTCAGTGCTGCCTCCTTCCATATTAGAATTAGATAGATTTGACATGCATATTCAATAGTCCTAAGTCCGCCCTATGCTTTTTTTTTTTTTGTTTTGAACTTTTTTTTTTTGACATGCGCTCTTCTTACTTCAAAAAAAAAAAAAAAAAAGGTGCCCTGAAGCACAGCCAACGGGTCACGGAGGTCACGCCTGAAGACGACGGGGAGTGCCATGATTGAGGCCAATGGCTAACGGTTTCTGTTATGAGCATGTATGTAATTATATAGATAAGTGCTATATAAGAAAGCAACTGTTGGTTTGATTTCACTACCTAATGTTGACATTTTTATTTTGATTCCATGAAGCACTTTAGCGTTGAATGATTGAATGATATCACCATTAATACACAGCTTTCTTAGTTACTACTAGTAGACTATTGAATCGAAATAGATCTTCTAGTTTTAGTTAATTTAATATTGTGGAGAATCAAAATGCATAATTAAATTAATTAAATAAGACTATATTTTAAGAGGGCTGCCAATGTAAAGTTTTAGTTACCATTAATTTAATTTTAATAATTATGATTAATTTATAATGATTAAATTAATTAATAATTTATTTATTTTATATTCAATATTGAATAATATTCATATTGGGCCTGTAAAACTGTAAGTGTAAAAGTCAAATTTTAATTGACTTAATTTAAGTAATTTTATTAATTTACTAGATCTAGTCTAAGACTTTAAGTGTAACTAAGTCGTTAAGTTTAAGTTAAAAGTGATTTGCAAGCAAATACTTGATAGATAATAGATATAAATATAGTCAATATAGTCATAGAGAGAAAAGAGAAGGCCTCAGAATCCTGTGACAGGCTGTGAGTGAGTAAAGAGTCAAAGTCAAAGACACATTTTAATTTGTGACTACTAGTACTAGTAACTAGTGCAGTAATGGTATGATCATTTAAAATTTAAGGTCCAGGTCTTCACTTGCCACTGACTGACTCACTCAGTCTGAGTCTCCTGACTCTTTCTCTTGTCTTGAATCTTTGTCAACTTTGTGACTATGTCTGCGACTCTCTCCAATTTGCCTCTGGTGGCTCTAGCACTGAGTGGCACTACTTGAGTGCTTGCAAACTTGACTTTTTGAGACTTGAGTGACTTGTCACTTGTGACTTAGTATTTGACTTGATGAGGCAATGCATTTTATGAATGTTCATTGATTTTATATAGTCAAGATCAAATCATAGATCTCAATTCTAAAAAAACCCAATCTTTATCTAATACAAAATACATATCAATCTAGAAATTCTAGATCTAGTCATTTTAGTCGAATCAAATGTACACCTACAGTACAGTCATTTTAGTATTCTTGTTTATAATATAACTTAATGGAATATTTTAGAGCAGACACCACAATATTATGAATCTACAATATCCCTAGCTGCTAGCTCTAGAAATAGATAATCTCTAGATTATCAATAACAAAACTTACACATTTAAACAATCACAGACTATCAAAGTTTAGAAATAGATTCTAGATCAAGTTCAAATACTAAGGTTTAAGAAATAATTTAATTAGAACTTTTTTATAAATTGTTTTTACATGTTTTGGTTATTCCTTTAGTATTGGGCAGGGTTTCAACCCAGGACCATTGAAACAAAAGCTCAGGTTATATATAACACATCCAGGCAGCCATCCAAGTGTAGAGTCTAGACAGTTGCAATCAGACTCAATGTTAAACTGAAATGAATTTATTTTAAGATAAAATTAAAGTTATTATTTGACTTTGAGACAGTAATATCTATCCATTAGTTAAATAAACAAGTTAAATAATCTGTCAATAATTAATTGATTATTATGGTAACTAACTGATAATTCTGAATACTAACTAAATCTAAATTTCTACAGATATTCTACAATGTCAACCTCTAGAGCCAGCTTACTTTGTGAGCAGTAGTCGTACATTTTGCACTGACTACTTCTAGAAACAGCAGCTTTCTATGCACAAGAGCTATTTGAAATAACAAGATATTTAGCTTTGTAGAATTTACACTTGATCTGAACATGTGGCCCTTCAGAGTAATTCACATGCGTAGTGCTATCTGCTTACAAACACTGAAACAGAATACATCTTCAGCCTATTTCACAACCTTCATTGGAAAGTGCAGAATTAATAAATCTATGCAACATTCAAGTCAGAGCCACAAGTTGCTCATTCAGAATAAGCTTCTAAATTATCATTATATTTCATTAAGTCAGCCACATTGCTGTATGTACACATCACCTGTCCATTTTAACACAACAGAAACTGCCGATAACAGCAGAGACGGCAGCATGAATGTTCAGACGCTTCTTGAGACTTGGTTCTACGAAGTGTGCCCGCGTGGTAGTCTAAGTGCAACTATGCCATTCAAGACTTATGTCAAGTCTTTGAAGCAGCCTGGAATAAATAAAGTTATTATTCAGCTTCATTACGACATAGACTCTAATTCTGATCACAAAGTTCCAGAAAGTATTCAGCTAAGCCAGATTAGCAACATGTATGAACTGAAGGTTAGCTTTGATGAAGATAAAGCCAATATGAATGTTTCCTGTGAAGTTACCAGCGGAGTTGTGCTTCCAGTTGTTTGTATTATTCAAGTTCCTTTGCAGTTTGGTAAATGAAATATTTTATAGATTTCATACTTTTTTTTTTTTTACATTACTAATGTGATAATAGTATGTATACAAGTTAAAAAAAACTACAATTAATGTACAGAAATGCATGTATATTGAAAATAAACTGGGGATTCATTAAATAGGTTTCAGAAATTTTTATATTCCACATTAAATTACTAAACTGCTAGTCGTAACTCCTGCTTTTGAAATATTTTTATTTTAAAACTATTTTAAACTAAATCAAAGTTAAATCATAACATAAGATTGGTGTGTTATTTTTGTCTAAATAATTTGGTTTCAGTATAAATGTCTATATATTCCCCATCCTTTAATGTCACTTGATTTCTAAGCCAGAAGTTTAAGAATTGTCATAATGAATTTATTATATTTTTCTTTTTATGCTACTCTCCTCTCCAGGTAGCTTTGTAATAAAAATATTTAGTCTTTAAATTTTAATCTTGAGTTTTAATAACTTATCAATCAATTTGGGGTTAAGTGATGGGGATTACCATAAACACGAATTCATTAGAAGTACTTTGTTAGCTAAGCTTTGTAAAAGGAGCTGGGTTCATTATAAACTTTCATTCATTTCAAATAATAAAATAAAAAATGTTTTTAATGATTATATATATTTGTTTATTTGAAGATCTGAACTTGAAACTGCTTGATGAAAAAGATGTACACGTGGAAGGAATGGAAAGTAACAAGATAGTTGTTGAAGCAGAAAAGGGAAATTGTTATTTCAATAATGTCAAGGTCTTAAAGCTTATTTCATTGCCATACTAAGATTTACACATAGTTTCTTTAAAAAAATCAAAATTGTTGCATGCCATCTCTTTTTAATTTAGATTTTGGAATTTAAACAAAAGCGAGTAAAATTGAGACATTTTAAAATATTTTCTGTTTCAAGAAAGGATGAATCAAATAAAATGTAAACAATAAACTGCATTCAAATTCATTATCTAGTCTAAATCAGTCATTGAATTAGTTACTACTGTTATAGTTACCTAGGCTTGATTATTTCATCTGGTGATTGTCCAGTTATAGTATGGTCAGCACCAAGCCCATATTAACACTTGTAAAATTAATCAATCTTGTAATTTAGATAGAACTTTTTCCTTTTTTTTAAAGCTCAGACAGACACAATTCCTCACTATTTATAGTGCATTGAATTGCAAGCATTGAAAGTGTACAATATTTATTCAACTTGTTTTTCTTCCCTAGTGTATGTCTCTCAGTGCAACGAGTAGATCAGGAAACATAACTTGTGGCTCAACACTACATGGAAACTCTTATTTTCAGACCAGGCAATCTGGGGTAAGACAATTCCCGATGTACTATTTTGTTTCTGGTGAAACTTATTTATTTGTTTATATTTGCACCTTGAAAGGTTTTACCTGAGATATTTGTAACACAACTTCATTCAATTCACATTCTCCTTAGTATTGAAGTGTAAAAATACAGCCTCTACCATTTCCCCATTTTTCAATGTTTTGTGTACCGATACCATGGGCATCTTTACAAGACATTTTGGTTGGACTTGTGTAATTGGAAAAGTTAGCCACTTCATATATGAAACACACTCTATCAACTTACATTAAAGAAAAGGGAAAATGGGAACTATTTCTTTTGTGTGTATAATGAAATATTTTTCTGGTCAACATAAAAACTATGGTTCTTTGATATGAATATGAAATATGTGATCTAATCAAAATTTATCAACATTTTTATTGCAGACTATGATATGATTAGCAATTTAATTTAAGAATTACATCTCTTTGCATGCATTGTCTGTTTTTCTTAAAACCTAACAAGTAGCAACAGTAATGTGAGTCCTCGGGTTGAGAAATGGTAATCTAATTTAAAACAAAAAAAAGTTAAATTAAAGGTACCATAACTAAAATCTTTTTTTTGTTCTCCCTAGAGTATTATTACAGAAAAATTACAAGGCTCAAATATTATTTGTGAGACAGAAATGGGATCAGTGAGTGTCAAATCTCTCTATGCAGATAATGCCACTTTTAGATCTGATGCTGGCAGCATTAATCTTGGCCATTGTCATGGACAGCTTTATCTCTTGGCAGGACAATCTGATGTCAACATTGGTAGGAATTTTTAGGATTTTGTTTAATGTTGACACATAAAACAGTAAAAAAGTCAGCTTAAAAAGATCTTATGTCATATTTATTCTGAATCAGAATCTCACAAACTGCAGAGGACTCCTTTAACCTTTAAATGATCAAATAGGCCTAATCAGTTTTAATTGTATCAAATTCACATTTTTAAAAATTCTTCTTCTTCTTCTTCTTCGTTCTCATTTTTATGTTGGAGGGTTCAGATCACTACACCAATATCTGAGATGAACTGCGCAGTGGTTTCCAACTCAGGGAGCTCTCCATATAGTTTTCTTTCTATTGGGGTGTTTTGGGGCCAGTGTCTTAGTCGGGCCTCTTGGTAAAGAGCGCAGTCTTGGAGGACGTGGTCTGCATTCTCTGATGACACTCCACATGGGCAGATATCACTGGTTCCAATTTTGAGCTTCCGGTACATGTGTTGTCGCATTCTGTTGTGTCCGGTCCTGAGTCGAAAGATTACACGTTGATCTTGTCGGGATAGCTTATAGTAAGCATCATCTTTCTTGTGATTTGGATGTGAGCTTGTCCATTTCTCATTTATTTTATTTATAATTAATTTCTTCATTTCTTCCGGGTAGAGTGCAGAGTTCATTTGTGAGCCACTTCTTCCGTCCTTGGCGAGTGAGTCAGCCTTCTCGTTTCCCTCTAGTTGAATATGAGCTGGCACCCACTGAACAACAGTCTTTTTGCTGTTGTTGTTGAGTTTTTTCAGTGCTGCTCTGAGGTTTTCAACACAAGAGAATCCAGAGTTCTGCAAGCCGTGAAGGGTTGTCTTCGCATCGGTCAGCAAGACAATCTGACTGTGTGGGGAACTTGGATGATTAGCTAGCATAGTAGCAGCTAGTGTTAGTGCTTCCCTTTCTGCTCTGTGGCTGTCAGAGAATTCTCCAGTTGCAATGGATTTTTCTAGCATTTTTCCATCTGGCCATTCGATGAGAATTCCAGCTCCTCCATTTGTGGTGGCTTTATGGGATGATCCATCTGTGTAAACTCGGATCCACTGATCGTTAGGGTAATTGGTTTGAAGAAAACAGTTCACTATTTCCTTGAGCTCTGTTGGTCTGTAGTCAGATTTTCTTTTTATGTTTTCAATATGGTCCCTTATAGTAGGAAGAGGGCTTTCGTCCCAGGGTGGAGAATCATTATGTTGTATCGAGGATTTTAGGGTTACTTTTTCGAGTTGGTGTTTCTTTTTTAGGTTAACAGATTCCTGTATGAAATTGGTCCTTTTGAGACGGTTTTTAGTGCCAGTTTTGTTGATTTTGGTTTTGAGTGGGTGCCTTTCTAAGGTTTCCAATTTGGTAAATTGGGAGAGGATTTTTATTTCTCTTCTTTCATCTAGAGAGATCAGGGCAGCAGTTTCCTCCATAGCTCTTATGGGTGTTGTTTTCATTGCTCCTGTCATTATCCTTAGCCCAATATTTTGAACCTTGTCTATTTTTCTTAGGTTGGTTTGAGCTGCTGAGCCCCATGCTGTGGCACCATATTCTAATACAGGTCTTACATAACTGGTATAGGTCTTTTTCAGGATGTTGTGGTTAGCTCCCCAATCTGTGCCAGATAATTTTTTCAAGAGAGATAGTCTTTGGATGCCTTTGCTCTGTGTTTTGTCTATTTGGTTTTTCCAGGTTAGTCTTGGGTCATAAGTGACTCCAAGATATGTAGGGCTGTCATTTTTTTCTAAAACTTCCTTATTTAATGTTAATTTTATTGTTTGTTGTTTTGTTGACAGTGAGAATATGGTATATGTTGTCTTTTTTGTGTTGATGGACATGCCCCAGTCTTTGGACCATTTGTTGAGTTTATCCAGAGCGTCTTGTAATCGAAATTTTGATGTTCCTACATATTCTTCTGTGCTAATTAAGGCAAGGTCGTCTGCATACATGCTACTTTTAACTTTTCTTGGTAGGTTTTGATTTAGATCATTTATGAATATTAGGAAAAGTGTTGGGGATAGGACTCCTCCTTGGGGGACGCCATTTTTGATTCCCACTGTGTGGCTTCTTTGTCCTTGCATGCAAACTAAGGCTTTTCTGTTATTTAGATATTCCTTTATCCAGTTGTACATTCTGTGGGATATGTGATGCTGGATTAGTTTGAGTAAGAGACCTTGTTCCCAGACTTTGTCAAATGCTTTTTCTAAGTCAACCCACACAATCGTTGTTGGTTTCTTTTCTTGAAAGCCGTCTTCTATTTCTTGTGTGATGAAGGCGATTTGATCTTCTGTTGATCTTCCTTTTCTAAAGCCAGCCTGGGCTTCAGTGAGTAGGTTATTTGACTCAAGGATCCAGGTGAGTCTGTTATTTACCACTCTTTCCATAAGTTTGCAAGTACAGCTAGTGAGGCTGATGGGGCGGTAGCTATCCACTTTATTTCTTGGTTTGCCATGCTTTAGAATAGGGATCATAATGGCTTTTTTCCATATGTATGGGATTCTGCCTGATTTCCAGCTAGCATTGAATATTTGTAGCAGTTTTTTCTTGGCTTGATAACCCAAGTGAAGAAGCATGTCATTTGATATTTTGTCTGGGCCCGGCGCTTGTTTTGGTTTGAGGACTTTTAGGGCTTCATCTAGTTCCTTCATTTTAAGATTTGTGGTCATTCCCAAGGAGTAAGCTGGATTGTTTTCTTTATTTTTTTCTTGGATTTCTGAGTTTACATCTTTATTTCTGCTTTCATTGATTTGTATTTGTCCTACACTTTGGAAGAATTTTATGAATTCATTAGCTGCTTCTTGGCCTTTCAGGGGTTTGTTGTCCTTTTCTATTACTATGGGTGTTGTTCTGTTTTCTTCCTGGTTGAGACATTTGGCTATACGCCAGAGTTTGTGACCATCTCTATCTACGTTTAGTTGTTCTGTTTTTTCATGCCAACTTTTCCTCATAGCGGAAAGGTAATTTTTCCTGAAAACTGCGTTGGCTGCTTTTAAATTTATGTTATTTTCTATGCAAGGGTTATTTTCTACTGTGTTTCTGGCTTCAATAGTGGCATTGTGGAGTTCTTGTAGGTGATCAGACCAGTTGGGGATATAATCTTTTCTTGCTCCTCTAGGAATTGATTCCTTAGCTGCTAGGAGGATTGCTTTGGAGAAAGCTGAGCATGATTTGTTAACCTGATTTGATTTGCAGTTTATTGAAGTGGTATATAGGTCTGTGAGCTTTGAGAATAAGTTCCAGTTAGCTTTTTTGTAATTCCATCTGGGGATGGTGGAGTTTTCTGATATTTTGAAGGAGGTATCGATACTGATTAATATGGGCCTGTGGTCACTGGTGGCTAGCTGGTCTGCAACTTCTCTTGTGCATTTTTTGGATATGTTGTTAGTTGCAAAGGCTAGATCTGGCGTGGTTGATGTTAGCCAGGCTCTTGAGAAAAAGGTTGGTTTATCCTCAGGTTTATTAAGCAGGATAAGTCTGTTCTCCGCTTGCCATTCTTCGATTTCTTCTCCCCTGGCATTGAGGTCTGGGTATCCCCAGCTCTGAGAGTGACTATTCATATCCCCTAAGATTAGACATTCTTCTTGATCAGGTATTTGTATGTGGTCAATTTCTATTTCCTTGTCTGGTGGAAAGTAGCAGTTAAATACATTAATATTTCCATCTGGGAGAATCAGCTTAGTTCCCAATATTTCTGATTCTGTGAAGTTGGGCAGAGTTATGTCTGTGGTAGGGATGTCATTTTTAATGAGGGTGAGGATTCCTCCTTTGGGTCTGATTTCTCGATCTTGTCTGATGAAGGTGTAGCCTCTAATGGAGAAACGTAGATTACTGTTCAAATGAGTTTCTTGAATGCAGGCTACATCAATTTCTTTCTCATGCAGAAATATTTTTAGAGCTTCTTTTTTCTTTTGGATGCCCTCTGCGTTCCATTGTAGGATTTTTAGACTCTTGGTCTTGGAGTGTTGGCCAGTAGTTTTTACTTTCTTGTCCCTGCTCCTGGCTCCACAGGCAGAGATAGAAGAACCACCAGTTCGCTTGTGTGGGCTCCTTCGAGGCGGAGAGCCCGGCCCCCTACCTGCGCGGCGGGATTCCACAGGCAGGACGCCACATCTATTAGAATCGTTACTGAACTCCAACATAGATGAGGTTGCGTGTCAATGTGTTATGCGCCAGGAGGCCCATTGACTCCGACTTCAGCCTGCTTTTCTTTCTGGGTGTGCTCCCATAGCCTTTGATCATCCAAGATCAACTGCAAGGCAGCAGGTGTTTATTTTCGGAGTTTTCTCTCCTAGATGAACTGCTATCCCTAGCTTACGAGCTTCATCTACCCGGGTTTAGAGTTAGAGCGCTCTATACTCGCTTTTTGCAATCATTTCCCTGGATTTCTGAGATGTTTTTAGCAAATATTCTAACCACTGGAATACTCCACCTCATCCTCCATGACTGCAAACCAGTTGGTCCACGGCTGTTTATTTGGTATTCACAGCTAACCCTTATATCTAAGGGTCTTTCCCCTATCCGCCACCTGGGGACGCGCTTGGTAGAAGGTGGTAGCTCCCCCAAGATTTTTAAAAATGAAATTAAATATTATTAAGAGTGGGGTTAATGGTAAAAAAAACAAAAGGAAATTGATCTGCCTTATAAAAGAAGGTTTCTCTTAATTGATATGGCTCTCACTTTTGGATGTTAATTGTTCATTCTTAAAATTAACAAGATTACAAAGAGAGTTTGTGTGATACACAAACTCAGAGGCGGCCCCCGTCGGAGTCGGATCCCTGTCAGATCCGCCTATTCGCAAATTGTTTCGGATGTTCCTTCTAAGTTGAAAGTAATTAACTTCTCGCTTGACGACAGAGGATGGCGAGCAGGGTATAAACCTGCCTTATCTTGATTTTTGCGAGCTAGACTTTAGTTCGGATTTATCGTTGGTCCCTGGCTCAATTCCTGTATGCTCCCATCCTTAAACTATCGCAATATTTCTGAAAGAACAGTAAAGGTTAAATCATATTTTCAAAAACCTTTAGTGTTTTTTATCTAACCGTGACGGACAGACCAACCAACAGACAAAACGCACAAAAATATGCTTCTTTCATTCTAATGGGGGCACTAAGCATTTAAAAAAAAAATCTTGATTTTTTTTTTAAATTTGAGAAATTAGTTTAGAATTATGTCATTGCCAGGCTTTACGCTAGTTTTGCTTTTAGAAAACTAAACGTAGCCGTTGCACCTAAACTTTTCAAGCCGCATTTAATGGTGAAAAAAATATTTTTCGTATCTCTTCTAGTTTTGGCGCCCTGAGTGTGACAGACGGACATTTTGCACAAACCTCATAGCGGCTTTTCCCCTTACGGGGGCCGCTAAAAATGACAATTTTTCATGAGCTTACATAAAGCCATTGAGGTTTAATTTAAATTCCTTTACATTTGGAATATTATTAAAATGTAGCAGGAATAAGGTAAAAAGTGAACATTACATTTCAATTTATCTTTCTATATAAATATCTACCAGGTAGTTTAGATGGTGATCTAGACATTGGTCTTCAATCTGGAAATGTTTCTGTACACTTAAGTAGGCACCAAAAGGCAAACATTGAAGTAGGCACAGGTAGGAAGGTTAAACTTTCTTTAATCTGTTTACTTTGCTCATCATGAATTAGTACACATTTATTTCTTCTCAGCTTATATATTTTTTTCTGAGACAATAGCTCCTCCTCCTTGTAGAGGTTCTGGATTACTTTTATGTTTTTACTTATATTGTACTTTTCCTATGTCAACCAGATGGCCCCATGCCATACTCTGTTGAAAGCTTTCTTGAAATTAATAAAGACATGGCAAAGATTCTCTTGGTGTTGTAGGTATTTCTCACAGACTATAGGATTTGTTCTGTTGTGCTGCAGTCTTGTTAAAACCCACTTGTTCTGATATAATTTTGTCTGCTATCAGATATGGTTTAATATGATTTTTAACAGTACTTTGCTGGGATGGCTTATGGGGCTGATGGTGCGGTAGTTTTGACAGGGTATTAAATTACCTTTCTTTGGAAGAGTGATGATGAGTTATTTGAGTCCAGATGAGGGAACCAAATCTGAACTACTGGCACAAATTGCACAGTCCACAGCAGCACTTGCAAAACTCATAACAGTATGGAAAGACGTAGCTCCCAGCACCAAAGTCAGACTGATGTGCTCCTTGATCATGGCCACATTATTATATGTGTGCGGTTCTTGGACGCTGACTGCAGAGCTAGAGAGGAGGATACTAGCAATGGAATTGAAATGCTATAGAATGATCCTAGGTATCACATTTAAAAACTGTATCACAAACCAAGAGATTAGAGACAGGGCTGCTACAGTGATGGACCCTATGATGACCTGCTAACTATTTTAAATAAAAACGCAAACTAAAACCCTATGGCCTCATTTTAAGCTCCTCGGTGCTTGCAAAGACCTTCCTTCAGGGAAAAGAACCAGGAAAAAGAAGAGGAAAACAGAAAAAGCGATAGGAAGACAACATTAATTAAAAATTGGACGGGCGTGCCATTGGAGATGAACGGTCTACAAATCTTATGTGGTGCCCCAATAGCCAACAGACTGAGATAGTTGAAGGTGGTGATATTTACAAAAATACCATTGTACTAAACCTGCTTTGTTTTAATCTGCAGGTGATATTACTGTCAGTTTTCCTGATACTGCTAGCACTGATCTGAACCTGGACTGCAATGCAGTGACAGTTGATAACAGGATAGATGTCCATTTCACAGACTCTGAACTACCACATCACAAAGAAGGTATATCACTACTTAGTCAGCAGACTACTAATAATATTGTTTTATTTAGAAGAGCAAGATGGAGCTTTTAAGTCTATAAATTAATTCTAAAGAAAGTCAGAAAGTTAGTATTGTGACCAAAGAAAGCAGTAAACATTTTTAAACAAGAAAAGGAAATTGCATTAATAAAACACTTTTGTTTCAGGTTACATTGGCATCAAAGGAATGTCTCTAGTGAATGTCAGGACTTTATCTGGAACTGTAAACTTGCAGCGCAGAGACTGGATTGAGACCACAAATGTCTTCAGGCACAAATTTAAAGATCTCTAGAACAAAAACTATGAACACATTGATTTCAAGCATTCTTGTCTTGACCAGACCTACTTAGAGGTGTTTTGATTCCCTCACCTACAAAATTTCAGCATTCATGTTACTAATAAAGTGTGATCCCACAATAACAAGGCAATGCTGTATACTTCATTGATAAATGTGTACATACAATTTCACTAGTTCATCATGCACAGTGGCATGTTACATTGTTTACTTTATCATATTGACGCTTCACCTTTTTTTTTTTTTACATTTAACAAAGCATGTTTATACTAATATATTTTTTCATGTAAAGAAAGATGAGAAAAAAACTTGTGTATCCTAGTTGCATTTATGTTCAACTTTGTTTCCTCCCTGCAATGTTCATGTTAACATTTCTTATTTCCTGTACAACCTTAAACAATGAAGGTTAAGGCTGCAGTGTTGAACTTATCCTAGGCTACATGATTACTGTTTGTTATCCTCTGCGCTAAATGGACAATATTAAAAGTATTATATCAAATCTAATATAAAGAGTTTTTTTATTTCTTTTTTTTTTTTTTATTAATCTTCTAATTATATAATATGCATTGGGTCATAAACATTTGTTATAGTGAAATGTTCATAAGAAAAAATATTTTTTACATCAGCATAATATGTATGTAGTTCAAATACATAGTTCAAATAAATGATCAGCAATGATGGTATTATGATAAAACATCTCTGTATGGCTTGATAGTTTCATTAGGTAAACCCTGAAGTTCTCGTAGCCCCTAAAGAGAAGATAAACAGTGAATTGTTTTTTCTTTTTCAAAACAGAGTACTGTAGTCTAATTATTAACTTTTATTAAAAAGGCATCTAACAACAAAAAAAAAAAATCACAATATAAACCAATACAACTCTTCCTCATTGTTCAAAAAAAAAAAAAGGATATTTACTTGTATTTAATAATTTTAATAATAAAAAAATCATTTATGGTTTATCATTTTAATATGATCTATTTTAAAGTCATTTCAAATTAATTTTTAGCTTTCAACATGTAATAGAATGAAGAAAAATTATTCTTCAATATCATAAAAAAAAGATCAGACTTCCCATTATTTGCAAGAAATCAGCTTTTACCAAATTACCAAACTAATTTGCTAGGCCATCAAAACCAATGCATGTGAACTTACTTCTAAAACTAGCTTAATGTGGCCTTTTATTTTACAGGCTTGATGAGTTAGTTCAGCTGCCTTTTCCTGTAATCTTTCTGTCTTCTTATTGATGAAAGACAAGGCTTCTGGCAAAGTCATTTCAAGGAAGAATCCAAAACCAATAGCAACACAGATTTTAGAAGGATCAGACCTAGAATCATAAAACATCAGATTTATTCTACTAAATTTTATATTTATTAAACAAGAGGAAAAAAGTTTATAAAGTAATTGACAGAATAAGTCTCCTCTGCAGATACAAGATGAGTACAATCTTATTGAGTACATGAAGATAACTGTGATGTCCATCCTAACTTTGAAAAGCTGTTAAAATTTGGGGCTAAGCGGGGCAAAAAGGAGCAAGATTTGTAGGATGGGCTACTATTGGAGCACCAAAAAACCTGCTAGGGCTTGGGCGGCATAATATCACTAATTACCGCAGAAACTGCTTAGCAACCATCTATTTCACTCAGTACACTAATTTTTGTTTACTTTCATTAACCATTTTTCAAGTTAATAATTTAAGGTGGCTTGGTAGTTTTACACTGCTACAGTCTGCATAATTTTCAATTCCAGGTAAATTTACTTTCATTTTACTATTCTAAGTAGGTTTTAGTAAGAAGTCACCAAAAGCAATGAGCTTTGTAACTAAATAAATTGTAACAAAAAAAAAAAGATGCAATGTTTATTACTTACACATTAGCTTGAACATAGAAGTTGCAACCAAGATCCACTTTAGTTTTTAATTCACACTGTGGAGTGATGTCTTCCTGGATACAAAACATAATAGTTGATATTTTATCATTATTTCTTTTTTACTTCATAACTGAAAGTCGTAGAAAAAAATGTTTAAACCAAGATCTGCATCCTCATATAGATGAATTTAAATCTTCAAGATGAAAAAAAATATTTTTTCTTTCAAACAGTCTGTCACAATCAGGTGTTTATAAAGCATTTGTTTCATTGAGTAGTCCTTTTTTTTTTCTGTATATTTATATTTAATAATTTTTGTTATCTCATATTATGATAAATACTCATCTCAGCCTGTGGTCCCTACTGGGGCATAGGCCACCAACCAGCTTTCTCCAGGCATCTCGGTTCTGGGCGAGTCTCTCCAACTGTCCCCATGTCTTGCCCATCTGCTTGGCTTCTGTTTCCAGATCGCGGCGCCATGTGTTCCTGGGCCGTCCTCTATTCCTCTTTCCTTGGGGGTTCCAGGTTAGGGCTTGCCTTGTTATGTTGGATGCCGGCTTGCGCAGGGTGGGACTTATCCATCTCCAGCGTCTCTGAAGGATATCTATTTCAATGGGCTGCTGTTTTGTTCTTTGCCACAGTTCCTCATTCGAGATCTTGTCTGGCCAGCGGATCATAAGAATATTCCTCAGGCAGGTGTTGATGAATACCTGGATTTTTTTGATGGTGTTGACGGTGGTTCTCCAGGTCTCTGCTCCCCATAAAGTATTATCGGCTTAACAATGGTGATAAAAAGCCTTATCTTGGTGGTGGTGCTTAATTCCCTAGATCCCCAGGTGTTCTTCAGCTGATGGAAAGCTGCTCGAGCTTTACCAATGCAGGTTTTGACATCTGCATCTGTTCTGCCATGGTGATCTATAATGCTGCCTAGATAGGTGAAGCTTTCCACCTCTTCCAGCACCTCACCTTGGACTATAATGGGTGTAGTGTTTGATGCCTTTATTTTGAACACCTTGCTCTTTCCTCTGTTTATGGTAAGACCCATTCTAGTGGAATTGTCTGCAACAATATTTATCTTTTCCTGCATCTGCTGCTGTGTGTGAGAAAGAAGAGCTAAGTCATCTGTAAAGTCCAGATCATCTAACTGTTTCCACAGTGTCCACTGTATACCGTTTCGCTTCTGGTCTGTTGCTGTCTTCATGACCCAATCTATGGCTAGTAGGAATAAGAAGGGGGAGAGTAAACAGCCTTGTCTCACTCCTGTTTGGATTTCAAATGCCTCCGTCAGTTGTCTGCCATGCACTACTCTGCAAGTCATCCCTTCATATGACTTCTTGATGATGTTAGTAATTTTTTCAGGCACTCCATAGTGTCTTAACAGTCTCCAGAGGGTCTGTCTGTCCACACTGTCAAATGCCTTTTCATAATCTATAAAACTGACGTAGAGAGGGGAGTTCCATTCCATAGACTGTTCCAAAATTATGCGCAGTGTTGCTATCTGATCTGTGCATGATCTCTCCTTTCGAAAGCCGGCTTGTTGGTCACGAAGATGTGGGTCTACAGCATCTTTCATTCGGTTTAACAGGATGCAATTATACACTTTGCCTGGAACGGACAGTAGCGTTATCCCTCGATAGTTGGAGCAGGAACTAAGATCGCCTTTCTTTGGGAGTTTGATGAGGTAGCCCTCCTTCCATTCTGGTGGCACTTCTTCATTTTCCCATATCTTGCAGAAGAGAGGGTAGAGTAACTTCACACTTGTTTCAATGTCTGCCTTTAGTGCTTCAACTGGGATGCTGTCAGGTCCTGCAGATTTGCCATTCTTCGATTATTTGATTGCTCTGCGAATTTCTTCCTTGGTGGGTGCACTGCACTTGATAGGTAAGTCTCTTGTAGCTGGGGGTATTTCTGGTGGGTTTACAGGTGAAGGTCTGTTTAGCAGCTCCTGGAAATGTTCAATCCATCTCTTCTTTTGTCCTTCTTCGTCTGTTATCGCGTTTCTATTTTTGTCCTTTACTGGTCTCTCTGACATGGCAAATTTTCCAGATAGCTTTTTGATGATTGAGTACAGGTCCTTGGTGCTGTTCTGATGGGCTGCTTCTTCTGCTTCTTTTGCCAGCGCTTCAATGTAGCTCCTCTTGTCTGTTCTGATGCTACGCTTGACATTCCTATCTATTTCAGCATATTCTTTTTGTGCCTTTCCTTTTGCTGCCCTTGTTTTACTGTTGTTCACATCTGCTTTCTTCTCTCTTCTTTCCTTGATCTTCTGAAGAGTTTCTGATGAAATCCACTCCTTGTGGGTGTA
>JADKLZ010000687.1:31559024-31583402 GCA_021533235.1 Biomphalaria straminea | reverse complement strand
CGAATTATCTTCACTGAATCTATCGTAGATCTAGAATCTATAATAGATTCTATAGATTTTAACAATAAATCACTTAAATTCGCGGACTTTTTACGGCTCCACAGGGTTAGTAATTATCTTCTCTAGATTCTGGTGATTTAGCGTTAATCTAGAGTCTATATAAGTCATTAAATTCGCGGGTCTGTGCGAATTATGTTTACTAACTCTACCATAAATCTAAATTCTAGATCTACGTCACTAAGTCCCGGACTTTTCACGGCCGTGTGCGATTTATCTTTACTGACGCTACCGTAAATCTAGAAACTAGATCTAAGTCAATCTAAGTCACTAAATTCGCGGACTTTTCACGGCTGTGTGCGAATTTAACTTCACTGACTCTACCGTAAATCTTGAGTTTAGATTTAAGTCGCTAAATTCGAAAACTTTTCACGGCTGTGTACGATTTTATCCTCACTGACTCTACAGTAGTAAATTTCGTAAAACTAGAGTTTAGATCAAGGTTTTTTCGCCGTTTTTTTTTACGAAATTCTAGGCTTTGAATTTTATAATGAAATTCAAGGTGTTTTCTAGGTTTTCAAGGTGGCTACGAACCATGAAAAGTATTCAAATTAAAGAAACTAGATATCTTATGTAGAATATATCTATCTAGACTGATTCAAAGCACTTAAGTCACTGTACTCTACATCGAGATCAACAAGACAATACGATCACGATAGATTTTTTTCAAAAAATAGAACTTATAACTATGTCAAAAGACCAGTCGCATTTTTCCGAAAATGGAAAAATAATAAAAATCGGACTTTTTTTTCATTAAAAAAAATGGAAAAAAAAATTCGGATTTTTTTTTTCCGAAAATTAATGTCGGGAAAATTTCGGATTTTTTTGCTTGAAAATCGGATCAGAAGAAATTTTCGGAATTCCGAAAATTTTCGGAAAATTCCCATCACTGATAATGTGTGTATGTTTGTAGAATTTTTTGCATGTTTTGGCTGTTCTACAGAGTAGAAGATAATTTAATTACTTCCTAGTCAAAAGCTTCAACAAGACGACAGGGTGGGAGCAGGCAAGGTTTGAACTTTGAAACTGTCCGGCATGCAAACAGCATGACCTATGTAATATACATCTATATGCTATAGTCTACAGTTAAATATGAAGAACAAACTAAAAATTAACAATAGTTTTATTGTTAAATTTTGGGCGGAAGGGTCATTTATAAATTATTATTAGTACTATTACATCTAAATTATACCAGGTATCTTTAAAATCTTAAATTTAATCATTTGACTAATCAGTTTAATTTTAAATAATTAGTAGTCTATTGGACTATGTCTACAGGTAAAACTTCCAATCTTTGGCCCCTTTTAGTTTTGTCTTTTGAAGAATGTTATCCAATACTAGGCAGCACTGCACTGTCTATCCCTAAGTAAGGTGTCTTGGTCACATTACTAGATCTATAGACATAATTATAGGCCTATCTATACTTATACTAAGTGAGATCTATTTGAGGCTAAGCCTAACCAGTAACTGAGTAACACACGTTGACAAGGCCTTTAAAGCCTGCCTTAATCCGAATTGGCTTGGGCCTAAGCTAAGGCACATTAGCGTTTTCAGTTTTCTGAATTATTATAATTTATAATAATAATAATACTTTAATTTTTAATATTAGATAGAAACTAATTAGACTAATACTAATTAATAGTCTTAATAATAGAGTCTCTCTATTCAAATGAAATTCAATAGACTTATAGAGATATATAAATTATAGAGTCTATATAGATGTATCATTGTTTAACTTTAACATTGTATGACCCATTGTTGTATGAGTATCACTCATCAGTATGACAGTATCAGTATCATGATGAGTATGACTACTTTAGTCTTAGTACTTAGTCGACTTAGACTTAGAGTAGACTACTCTATAAGTATAGTATGACTTATTGACTATGACGACTTAGTCACTGTCTGACTCTGAGTATACTACTAATCTAAGACTATACATTATACACTTGACTTAATACTCAGTACTGTAAATAAATACACTATGATGTGACTATCCGACTGTCAGTCACTATAAGTATAAGTTACTCACTGTAACTATTAGTGTATAACTATAAGTATAAATAATATATTAAAATAAGTATAATTTTCACCTCAAGTCTAGTTTAAGTCGGTCATTCAAAAAAGTCTCGTATTCCAATACTTTATTTTCTTTATCAGTTTTCATTTCATCGTCATCATCTGTCCCTCATCTACAATCTAGTATATAATCTAAGTTGCAGAAATGTAGACAACACAAAGTCAAAAGTATAGTCTGCTTTAAATCTGTAAATAATAGATCTATTTTACTTGTAATCAAATCAAAGTAAACATTGCATCAACTTATTTTTGTAATAAGCGTAGTTTCCCCTGAAATAAGAAATTAAAAAGTTTGGCTATACTAATTGCCTAAAGACTAAATAATATTAGGGAATTGTTCTTTTTTTTTTAACGGCCCCGAAAGGGAAAAAGACACAAAATCTTTTTAATATGCATATAAGGAATATAATTTAAAACAACAGTTAAATAGTAGTTTTTCACAGTAGCGCATGAACTTCAGGCCGTTACCACAACTGTAAGACTCATAACTAAGGATTTTTTAATATTTTTTTTTCTACGAAAGTTTTTTTTTTTCATGAGACTTTTAATAAGAGCACTACCCTATACAAAACAATTAGATAAATAAGATAATCATTATATGAAATTAGTTAGGCCAGGTTCACATACACTAGCAGATCCAGAACTTTGGAGTGGGAGGGGCGATTTTTTTCCTAACCTCAACCCTAATAACGCCCAATAAACCTTAACCCTAAGCATAAACATGCTTACTTGTGCATGTGTGTGAAAAAAAACAAACAACAACACAATTTTGTTCACAAACTATGATTTCTCTTTAAAAATAGGTCCCCCCCCCCACTCAGAGTGCTAGAGTGGGGAGGGTAATAGATGCAATCTCCCCCCTTATCCCACCGAATCAGCCAAGATACCAGAAGGGGAGCAACATAATATACAAATGATATTTTAATTCATCTAATTTTGTTCACAAACTATGATTTCCCCGTAAAAGTAGGACCGCCCCCACCCACTCATTCAAAGCGTTAAAGTGGGAAGGACAGTAGAGGTATTCGCCCCTTACCAACCAATCGTTCAACATGGTAACATCATACTATAAAGAACGGTTAAAACATCAATAACACGTTTTAATCATATAGATATTTATTTTATTCTGTTTGCAAGCTGTGATTTCTACAAATAAATTGGACCCCCCTCCCCCACTGAAAAGTTTATGGGGGGAGGGATTGATGCAATCGCCCCTCCCGACCCCACCAAATTGGCCAACATACTAGGGGGGAGAAATAATCTAAAAATTGGCTGAAATATAAATGATTAGTAAATATTATTAACATAAGTAATAAATTCGTATACTTATAGTGTGAATTCTATTCGTGTGTGTGTGTGTGTGTGGGGGGGGGGTCAACCGAGGGGGGAGATCGCCTCTACCGCCCCCCTGGATCCGCCAGTGTTCACATTCACTTTTAACTATCACTTGGTCTGCTTGACTGCTGGGGCACTACACAAGATCTGTTACCCTTTTCTTCATTTTTCTCTGTCATAACCTTTGATAGAATTTTATTTTGATATTCTTTCTGAAAATATTGAAACCTGCTTTTTTAACTGTCTGGGTGGACCACTTCGGGGGCTGATTTTGAGTTTGTGTTCCCACACAAAACCTGTCTTTGTAACATTGTTTTGTTTTGCCCTCAGTCTGACCATATTCAAGATTTTGCCATTAAATATGGAATGGAGATATATAGATAATAGATGCATTCGGTGGATTTGTTAAACGCGTGGTGGATTATTAGTAAAAAAAAAAAGCATTCCAAAAAAGGGTTGGTGCCTGGAAACATCCTTATTTAACTAAGCTGTTTATTTCTGAGCATGCATAGATTTTCTTATGCTAAAGTTTGATCTTACAACATGTCGAATTCTGTACTTTGATAGGACCTGCATGGCTGTTAAGCTTTTTAAAATTTTAGGCACTAAAAATTAAGTCTTAAATTACTATTATTAGATCTAGTTGGTGCCAATGTTGGAGCAAGCCAGCAAAAATCCTTTAAGACTGCCAATAGTATTCCCGTAGTTTTGTCAACGCCAAAGGCGAATCTGGGTTGTCCTCTTCAGTTGTCAGGGTTAGCGCATTGGATAAAAGAGATGAGCATTTGGCATTATTTATGGTCAGAACGACGTCGCCAACACAGCGTCCCACTTCTCACATACCAAGCAACTGCGAAGGAGCACAAATAATAGGCCAATCTGATACAGTTTGAGATCAGTAGAATCGCACTATCTGCCAGACTGTAGCACTGTGTGCCGCAAGCAGATTAAAGGTAATCATCTCCTGATTTTTCCCCAGGGTTGTATCCCAAAGCCTTTCCCATGTTTGGATTCAGGGTTTTCCTTCTCCTAAATGGGTAGGCCTACAAATATAGGCCTAGTCATGCAAAAAGACTACTATAACGAGTTTCTCCTGCCCGAAGCTTACTATAGCATTAGCAATAATAGATCTATAGTTTATCGTTAAGTTAAAGCAAATAAGGTTACTCAAAAGATTATTTTAAGAAAACAGTGAATATGATCTCATGATTTGAAAGCTGGGCATATTAAATTGTTTACAATTCAAATGTAGTTCGTTATTTTAAAAACGTTTCACGATTATCATGGAATTTTTGGGTATTTAGACTTAGTCAACTGACAGTTACTTGTGTTACCTGACGTTTCTGCTGAAGAAAGATCATTTTTAAAATATAAACAATGTCGGTCGCACATAAATTTAAAGAGAAACAACGCACTACTGATGTTCTTATCAATGAGTCCGTAGATTTTTCAGGTCTCCTCTTGTCCAAAAATGTTCTTAAGGGCTTAATAGATGCTGGATTTCAAAAGCCGTCACCGATTCAACTTAAAGCTATTCCATTGGGAAGATGCGGCTTGGGTGGGTATTAGACTCTATTATATTTTTAATTTATTATAGATTCTAGATCTAGATCTAGACTAATTATTATTTAAATAAAATTGATAAAAATTATTATTAGTCTTATTAGATCTAATTATTCTAGATCTAATTAAAATTAAATTAAATAAATTTAAAATAATTTATTCATTATATTTTTTTCATTCCTTAGTCTTAGTCGATTAGTAATCACTATCAGTAAGTGAGTAAGACTAAGACATCACACCATAAATATCCATATACTCTAATAGCTGACTCTAACTCTAGTGTAGATTCACTAGATTTCACTAGATAATTGATTCTAATTCTAGGTCGACTAGGTCTAGAGTAAACCAGGATCACCAGACAGCGACGTTTTGTAAGGCAGTAAGGATAACCAGACAAAGCACTTATTATCAATTTAACTTGAACCCCTTATTTTAATGTTTATACAGGAATAGCTATATTGCTACTGCGCAGGCATCTTTTTATCCCACTTTCGACATGTGATGCTTCCTTTTCCTTGAGAAGGCAAAGTTCATCCTCAGGTCAAAGTAGACAGATATGAAAAAAAAATTTTTTTCCTCTTAGTAAACAAGGGGAAGGGTCATAGGCTTTTAAGGCTTTTTTAATCTTTTAATCTGATGACGCATCAGCACAACGAGACTTCTATTTTGGTTTCTAAAAAGATGAGGAAACACATATATATGTAATTTATGAAATATGTTGTCATTGGAGCCTGATTTTTTTTAAAGTGGGGTGTCTGTTGTTCATGGGGGATGTTAGTCTGTCAAGCTATCCAGACAACATAACTTTTTATTGATAAAATTGCAACTAATGTACATTGTAGTTTAAGATAATCTGGATGTAGACTAGTTTAAGTAATCTAGATTAGTTATAAGATGCCAATTACATTAACGAGGTATTTATTAAATCTTCACTTAGCGTAACAAGCTACAGGTAAAACTAGTGTCCAATGACCTTGGTGTGACATCATTTACAAGCCAAGAATGGAGATATCTGAAATCCTTAGCCCCTCCCCCGACGCCCTTCCCTTCAAGTTTACTGAGCATGCTAGAAGATGCTTTATAAAAAAAAAAAGGGAGGAGGGAGGATTGGACTAACTATTGGTATCTGGTGTCAGGTGATGTGAAGACAATCTACCCAAGTACCCCCCCCCCCCTCCGCCATGTCCACTAAGCCTTGGTGTGACTCAGTTACAAACCTAGAATGGAGATACCAAGCTTGGGGATTCTTACGCAGGTGTAAATGAAAATGATTTATATATTAATATTAAAGACAATTAAAGATTATATCTATAGTGCATCATTATATACACATGATCTCAATTGTGCATTGACATATATATACGTTATTTCTTTCTCACTTAGATTTAATTGTTCAAGCTAAATCTGGAACTGGTAAAACATGTGTTTTTACAGTTATTGCTCTGGAGAGTGTCAATGTCAGCTTGATTGGAATCCAAGTAAGTTCATCAAAGTCTAGAACTCTGCTTTATTCTTTTTTTTCTACAAGCATTAGTATAGTATACCTAGCTACTAATACATTTAAAAATTTGTCTGAAAAAATCTTTGCAGTTAAATAAGGATATTCTTACTATTGCAAAGCCTAAGGTCAAATTTATATAAAACAAAGCTTATTGCCTTTCATGTGAAAAAAAAAGTAATAATGTTAGTTTTCAAACTGTAGTTTAGTTAAAATCTAACATAACTATCTGAACTTTGTCTGCTTCAAATGACCATCCTGCTACAACTACATTTGTATGTCAATTTGAATTTTAAATGAAATCCAGAATTTTAAATATTTGAATGCTTACATTTAATCATTTTTTTTTTAAATTCGACATAATTCAGTTGATTACCATCATTTTTAACGCATATGGGGAAGGTGATAGTATTGGTGACACATTCTTTCCTTTATCTTGCTGACAACAGGAACAATACTTAGATTTAAAAAAAACAAACTTTTATCTTTTATTTCTTTGACATTATAATACAATTTTTAAAACTTACTCCTTGGACTACATTATAATAATAATACAGAACTTGGCTGAAATTTAAGTTAAAGCTGAAGTTTTTTTTTTGTTTTGTTTTTGCTGCACCTTATGATTTTTAAATTAATATATTGGGAAATGATAACTTAGTAGTCTAAGAAAAAGTCACATTTAACACAGAGAAGTTTTAATGATATGCTATAAACAAGCTTTTCTAAATTAATTAAAGAGATTTGAAGTAATAATGACACATTGCTTTTGTCAAGGTTCTTGTGCTAGCACCAACTAGAGAAATTGCTCAGCAGATCCAAAATGTTGTTAAAACAATTGGCAGCGCTTTGACAGGCTTGAAGTGTCAGACATTTATTGGAGGACTCCCACTGCCGCAAGACAAATTGTCTGCTAAGAAATGTCACATTGCTGTTGGAACACCAGGTATTTAGTCACAGCATTAGAAAGTTACACATATATCGCAGTATTGACATTGAGGATGAGATTTTGTAAACATTTCTTTCATGTGATCATTTGCAGGTAGGATTAAGCAGTTGATAGAAATAGGTGCACTGGAAACAGCAAGCATAAGGTTATTTGTTCTGGATGAAGCAGACAAGCTTTTAGAAGGTGACTTTCAAGAGTCTATCAAGTAAGCTTAAGGAGACTAAAGCATGTTTAAAGTTCATTGATATGATATGTAGATATCCCAAACATTGGTATGGATGTTTGTGCAATCAGTTATAAAAATGTATTAGAAATGATTTTGAATAATTAAAAAAGATGTAGAAAATAAAAATCAAATAAATGAAATGTTACCAGACATAGCACCATATCAGATGAATATTCTTTTTCTTAGTAATACTTTTATAATTCGTCCATCGTAGTTTTATGATGACTACTTTTATCATCCAGGGGATTGAGGGATTGGCTCTGTACTTGTAATGCATGTGATACATGTCGGCCGAAAATTTTGAATGCATCAAAAATAACCAAAATGCAAACAAAAAAAAAACAAACAACCTACTTTTCAATGACAGAGAGTGAATACAATAAATATCTTTTTCAATAGTAAAATAAAAACTCTAAATATTGTATCATGGTTTGATAACAGCTGGATTTACTCTAGTCTTCCTGGCAACAAACAGATCTTGGCATTGTCAGCTACTTATCCTGAATATTTAGCCCATCACCTGACTGCATACATGAGAAATCCAACATTTGTACGTTTGAACTCTGCAGATCCTGCGTTGCTTGGTAAGTATGCAGTCTAAAGTTTCCACTTTTTTCCCTATATACATCTGCCTTCTTTTCTTTATAACCAAAACACCTGATCTTGAATCTGCTTTTTTTTTTTAAAATTTTTTTAATGAACTGGAAATGACCTACTTAGTGCAATGTCTGTAAGATACAAATTACTCTTTCTTTTATCTTTTAATATATGAAAATCTCATCATTGAAAAACTCTTTGCAGGCATTAAACAATATTTTGTCTCTGTGCCTAACCACCCGATGCCCAACGTTGTCTTTAATTCCAAGACAGAGATGCTGATCAAAATACTCTCCAGCATTCATTTTCAGCAGTGCCTCATTTTCTCTAACATGCAGACACGGTAAGCTTTCACATGATTTTTATAGCTTTAAGAAAACAACAACAACAGTAATACCTTTTTCTAATTCTAAACATGCACGACTATATTGACTCTGGTATGTGCGTAGGATGCAATTATCTTCTCTTTCAAAGTAGCATATAAGATAAGATAATGAAAATTTCAATCTAAAGCTACTTAGAACAAAAACATCTTTCTCGATGCTGGATAATGACGATCTGAACTCCACAAATGGCTATTTATATATACAAACATAAATGTGATACTGGTCTTTTGAAAAATAAATAATTCAACATTCAATATTTGCCTGTACTTCTAGAACCAAGGCATAATTATATACATTAATTTTACGTTTTCAAACAACACAATGTACAAAATTCTCAAAATGCACATAAGGCATGCTATAACAATAATTCTAGCTTCTAAACAAAAAAAAACCAAACTGTTCTTACAATGAATTAATTTTGTATTTTGTTGTTCTCTTGCTTTAATTGTAGGCTGCATGGTTAGGGAACAGTAATTTTGTCAAATTAAACAAAAATGTATGTAAAATTGATATTTTTTTTTTTTTTAATTGGCATAGTGCAAAAAATCTTCAGTCAGAATTAGAGTCAAGAAAATGGCCTACAGCATGTATAGCTGGATGCCTGGAACAGAAAGAGAGAAACTTTGCCATGGATCAGCTCAAAACATACAAATGTCGCATTTTAATATCCACAGATCTGGTAAATAGTGTTTAATCATTTCTAGAATTTTACTTTCTGCTATATATATATAGTTCGTCCATCGTGGTTCGATGATGACCACTTTGTCATCCAGTGGGCTGAGGGCTTTGCACTGGGGTTTTGTGCCTCCTCATGTGGCTGGTGAGACCTATGCGAGCCCGGAATGTTCGGCCGCACTCTGGGCAGGTAATTCCAGCTGGAACTAGTGTCGTTTGCCTTGCTTTCCTTCTCTGGCGTTTTTCTTTCGCAAGCGTTGTTCTTTTTTCCTCAGCAACCTGTGCGCTGGATCTCACAGCGTGGCGCCATGATACTCTGTCATGTGCCTCTGTCTCCCAGGTGCCTGGGTCAATGTTGAACTCCTTTAGTATTCAACATTTCTGCCACATGAATTGAGTCTCCCAGCTTTTTATGCACTGGTGGCTGAGCGGTAAAGGGTTTGTCTTTCGTACTGGAGTCCGAGGTTTGAATCCTGGTGAAGATGGAATTTTTAATTTCAGGATCATTGGGGGCCTCTGAGTCCACCGAGCTCTAATGGGGAAAAATAAAGGCTGGTTGACCGTTGTGCTTGCGGCCTGACACCCTCGTTAACCATGGGCCACAGAAACAGATGACCTTTACATCATCTGTCCTATAGAGTGATAAATGGAAGCTGTCAAAAAATTGCTTTAAAATATGGGAAATCACCAATGCCATTAATTTTAAATAGAATAGAAAAAAAAATCTCTTTTTTAGCTTTATGGCAAATTTGCAGCACATCCCAGTATTTCTAGAATTTTAGTTTGTAATAAATTTAACACATTGTATGCTTTTCATAATCTCTTTTGTTCTTTTACAACAGACTTCTAGAGGGATTGATGCTGACAAAGTAAATATGGTCATTAATATGGACATCCCAGGTGATCACGAGACATATTTACATAGAATTGGAAGAGCTGGTCGTTTTGGTAAGCTGTTACTAATTGAGAAATTGAAAGAAAATGTGATGCAGCAATAGCTTTTATCAACTGCAAAAAAACTTAAAAGTTTGGCAATTGGGAGTACTTACTTACAGCCTATTGGCGTGTGGGCCGCTAACAATAGATTTCCATGGTTCTGGGCCATCCTTTTTCCATCCTGTTCCTGGTGTAACCAGACTTGAATGTGTCCACCTTTAGATCGTGTCACCAGGTACTTCTATGACACCCTCTCTTTCTTTTCCATTTATGAGTAGATAAGACAACTTTTTTTCCTTTTGTGTGTGTGTGTGCAGTCAATTTTGTAATTTAGAGTCGCTTGTTTGTCAATGTAGATATACAATGGTGGATTAACCTCCTAGTTCCTTCCGCAGTAGAATGAGATATAATGTGCTCACTGTTATTTTTTTTTAAGAATTCTTCTGATCATGTTCATAACAAAGAAAAAAGTATTTGTACTTGTGTTTAAATTCCAGATTTTCATTCCTATACTCTTATTCTTTCTATATGACTATATTTAGTTCTAGTGTTATTGAAATTATTTTTTTCAAACATTATTTATTGTCATATTTGTTTTTTTAATTTTTAAAGTAATTTAAAAATTGAAAATATTGCATTACAAGAAATTTTTGACCACCCTTTTCATAACTGAAATTAGGAGATGATTGCAATGGTTTTGAAAATTTTACTATCTCCTGTGGGTGGGGCAGTGCAAAAGTAAATGTTGTGCTTGTTACTCTAGATATTTTGCCTTTAGATTATTGAAATTTTCTTTTACTGATATTTTAGGTTCCCATGGTGTTGCCATAACAATCATCACTGCAGATGGTGAGAATAAAGAACTCAGGGCTATTGAAAAGAAATGTAATACAATGATCAAAGCTTTACCAGGTGAATTATTGACATTTTTGTGTTGTTTCAAGTGATTTGAGTTTTCCTCAATAGCTCCTTCTGTACTAGGTTTCAGTCTTTGGGCAGAACTCCAGTTCACAGTTTTCTACCTTCTTTGGTGTCTTTTTCAGTGCAGGCGTTCATCTACTTAAATTAAATTGGGACCTATTAGAATATGGTGGGACCAATAAGCACACAGTCCTATTTTTTAGGATTATATATTTTTAAAAAATCCTTATTGTCCAGAGCTTACTTTGCGAGCTTCGATTGTTGATTTTAAGTTATTCTCATTAGTGTTGTTACTATTCTATGAATAGTATTAGGGAAAAGTAAAACATTCTTGCCATCTTACTTCTACTGTAAACTCTATCAAAATTAGGAAAAAGGTTGCCCAGGTAGAAATCAAGTTTGTTCGGTTGGTTCTTAACAGAAAAACTTTGGAGAAAACATAGGAAATTCTGGAATTGTAAACAAAAAGTGTAGGAAAAAAACAGTACTAAAATAGTACAGATGGTAGTGAGATTGCATTAACAATTGTTGGATTTGTTTAAAGCATTTTTATATAATCGCTATGCCAAGAAGAAGAGCTTGGATATGTTGCCATGCATTAGATTTTTTCCTCAGCACTCCTTCTCCCCCCTTTTCAGTTGTTTATCCTTTAGGGACTAAACAGTAAACCTTATTTTTGCATGTGCTTAAGTTCTTTGTTTTCTTTTCAATAGATCCTATTCCAAGGGACCTAATCAGTAGGACTGAAGCTATTTCAATTGATGATATTGTCACCAGTGAGCAAATTATTAACAAACCAGATATGGCTGACCAAGAACAGGAGGTATCAGCACAGTCCAGCAAACCTTTGACTTCTGACACAGACAATAAAGACAGTGTCATGGCTTCTTTATCTGATGTGTCAGACTTTGATCACTCACTGACACGTATTGTGGGTAGTGAATGTAAAACTAATGGCGACTTGCATCTTTTCAATGGAGAAGAACAGGAGCCCATTGCACATGAAATTAGTCTTACAGATCAAGTACATCTATCAGGTACACATGATGATACAAACCAGTGCAATGAGCTCAAAGATCATAAAGCAGATAAAGATGAAGATTTGAACGAACAAAGTTCTAAAGATGTACCAGTAAGCATTTCAACAAGCTCGTCAGAAAGCAAAGTAACTAGCAATGGCTTCATTGAAACTGAAGATCATGCCTCAAACTCAAGCAATGAAGAAAAGTTAGGCCCATTATCTGGTCAGCAAGAAGAGTTCAAAGTTGTGAGCTTGATGAGAGAAGAAGTTAAAGAGGACGGCTTAAGGAATAAATCTGATAATAGTTTGCTTAGTGGGAATGACAAAGGCAAGGCTCAGGGCGGTGGTGTCAAATCTTTGAACAGAAGGAGATCATTGAGGTCATATGCTGTGTCTGATTTTTTGCAATCTGTGAATGAGGATTTGTTGGCCCTCAGAACTATGGACGTTGGTGCAGGAGGGGATGGCTCTGATAAAAGCTCTGTAAACAAAGTCCAGTGTGACTCTGATGTTGATGGTTATGGCATTATAGATACACAAGATACTCTTGCAAAGGAAGCACTGAACATTTCAATGAATCAGTCAACAGTGGGCATGAACATTGCTGACATTGAAGGAATAGCGAAGGACATGAAACACAGTTCATTCGATGAAAATGTCTCAGTGCATGGGTCGGTTGTAAATCATAAAATTATGGTGCAAAGATATGATGATGCAAGTCTGCCTGATGATTTAGATGCACATAAAGAAGATATCCCTAGTGCACTAGATCAATGTGATGTGTCTGTTTGTAAAACGAATGGAGAGAATCTTGAATCTCAGGTCACTAATGTTCAAATATCTGACAGAGACATTGAAGGTGTCACTAGCCCAGGCAGTGTCTCATCTCAGTTCAGTACTCTATGTGATAGCAGATTAGAGTTAAATGAAACTCAGAACACAGTGGTTTGTAATGCTGATAATCTTTCAGAGTTACTCCCTCGGGATGTCAAAGCTACAGAAGCAGTTTCTAATGAGACTATCGTGGATTCAGGGACTTCAAAAATCATGCTAAATAAGACAGCTCTTAATGATACTATAGCTGATTCAGATCCTTCAGAAATCATGCAAAATAAGACAGTTGTTGATCCTATTGACAAAATTCATGATGTTCAAAACAATGCTGCTCATGATATACTGAGTAGTGAATCAGACATTCCTAAACCTATGAATCCATCATCTTTCATTGAAAATAATGATTGCGTCACCAATTGCTTTGACATCAATAAGATCATAAAGGCTTTAAGTTTTCTTCCGACTCATTCTTCAGAGGGGAGCCATTCTGTTACATTTAATGATCTTGTAAAAGATCACACTGCTTTCTCTGAGCAGTTTGATAAAGCAAGCTTGGAAAAGCCAGAATTAACCCAACTGGTTGAACATACAAAGTTGTTAGAGAACATTGACTGGCAAGCTGTTTGTGGTAGTAACAGCGAGAAACTAGAACATTTCAAGTCTAGTTTAAAAGACAAGCTCAAAGTCATAGAGATGGAGAGAATTTTAAATACTGAAAGAACCGCTCATCAAAAAATGGAGGATCAAATTGCCAGTCATCCAAAAAAACATGGGAAGACCAAAGAGTCCCCCAAGAAAAGTTTTGATCATCCCAGTAGTGAGCTAAATGAAGAACAGCAACAAGCCCATGATTTAACAACCCAAGAAAGTGGCAGTGAGAAATCCAAGAGTAGAAAAAACAAAGCAGCTAAACCTTCAGACAGTTTGAACTGGAGAAAATCTAACAAGGGTGAAATGGCTCAGAAATACATTAGCTCACCTAAGAAAAGAAATGCAGAAAACTGTACAACTGTAGTTTTGCAAAAAGACAAGAATTCTATCCAGAGAAACTCTAAGGAAAATATTAAAGTGGACTATAAATCATATGACCAGAGCATTGAAAACGTCAAAGCACTGAAAACAACACCTGGAACGATTTCCCCTAGTGCTGAAGCACATAAAAGAGTTGATGAAAAGCCAAGACGGACTAAAGGTAAAGACGATGAATGCCAGGCTTTGGATGACATGCATGAAATCATGATGAGGAAAAGACAGGAGCTTAAGAGACTTAAACAACAAAATGTCATTTCTGCTTCTACAACTGCTACTGAAAGAACAGAAACAATTGTGACTAAAGACAACACTGATGTTATCATTGACTCCACACATTTGATCTCAAATACCAATGCAAAATCAGATGAGGTAATAGCTTCTGAATCATCAAGCTATCTTACAAAGAATGAAAGTGTCATAAAATACACCGAGGTATCAACCTCTGTGATAGAAGATGCCATAAAAAATGTACACAAAATGGAAACATTAAGCCCTAAGGTGAAGACTAAATCTGATTCAGCAATAGGATCTCAAAAATGTAATATGGACGTTGGCAAAAACCACATCAAAGACTCTTTGAAGATTGATGAAATTCTCTTAAAGGAAACAATTAGCTTAAATAAAACATTCCCAGGCTCTGTCACCAAAGAAAAGGACTCAGTTAATGTTCTGAATGATCTTTCTGAACACAAACCTCACTCAGAAGTCTCCAAAGCTGACTTGAATAAACCTGTACCTAAAACTTCAAAATACTTTCAGGTCAATATGGAGACGAAAGAAATGATCAGTAGCAGTAAGTGTAAACCAAAAAAACCATCTAAAACACAAGCCAGATTGGCTGGGTTGGAAGTCTCTGATGGCTCTACCTCATCATCCACATCTTACCTCAGTTCCACCTCTGAGGTGTCTGACGTTGGCTCAGACACCGACCATGAGAGCCATTCTACTAAGTCCCAGTGCTATGCCAATAGATATGCAGATGATGGTACGGCCACTTTAAATGACAGCAGGATGTCCTTTCCTGGCTCTGTGATGCCTTACTCTGGTCATTATTCCAAAGAAGATGCCTACCTTAAGGACTACTCTATTTCCTGTTCATCACCATTTGTGCCCACCTGTTTGCCCACATCACCACACCATGGGCAACATTCTATGAAGAAAGTCAAAGTAAAGGGAGCTAAAGCACATTTGACTGAGATGACAAAAGCCTTACCAAGTGTCAAGGCTACAAACTCCACACCAAAGGGTGTTGGTAATTCATCCACTGATGCTCCAAAGAAAACAACACATAAAAAAGATGATTCTGATCACCACAGAAAGCCCAAACATGCTAAAGAAAGAAAAAAATCTAGTAACTCTTATCAATTTGGGGAAAATGGTACAAAGAAAACTGGTAGCCCATCCACCTCAAGCTCTGCTCATTCACCAGTGCACAACCAGTCCAGTCATTTCCCTTATTTAGACCACTTCTGTCCAATGTTTGCTGCACCAGTTTGCTGTTGTGGCAGAGCTAAGTTGCAGCTCCCTCTGCCCTATGATTTGGCCTATCAACAGGACATGTTCAGTCCTCCAGCCTTGTTTCCTGTGCAGTATTCTCCACACTACCAATACAGTATGTTATATCAAGCCTCTCTTCAGTATCACTACTTACGCTGTATGACCAAAGCACTTGTACAGCTCAACAAAATGTGGTTTTATACTGAATAACTTCCACAGACAAATGTTATGTTTTAAATTGATGTAAGGGAATGTTATGCTTACTTTCAAATTGAGGTAAAAAAAAAAAGTCATACATTTTTGGGGTTAAACTGAAGTAGTATTTACACTGTACTCTATTGTATTTGTACATGATAATCAAATGTATTAGACAGTTGATCGAATAGTAATTATAAAACACCTTACCACCCAAGTGTTTAAAGCCCACTTATATTTTTCTTTTGAGCATCTGAAATTCTGTATATGCCTTTATAAAAATAAAAAAAAAAAAAGGGTGGGGGCTTCATAGATGCATAAATGAGATTAATATCATTTGGAATGAATGTAAAACTTTATTTTATTTTTGTGACAAGTTTGTTCAATAACATTTTAAATGATCACTATTTTTTTCAGGGATTTTTCTATGTACCAGTATGTTTTATTGGTTGACAAACATTTTTATTTGTTTCATTAATGTAGTTAATGCATTTTAAAATTGATATTTTTTTAATATATCAAAAATGTATTCTTAACTCTACATTCAGCTCAACATATTTCATGCCCTACAAGTCCCTTATATCAATTTATGACCAGTCTATTGTTTTTCTTCTTGATTTCAATGAGATATTTCTGTTTCAGCAAGTTTTGAGTTACTGATGTTGATATTGTTATTTGTTCAAAATAAAACTCAGAAAAATTGCTTAGTGTAATATTTTTTTATTTAACATTTCAAGCTGTGAACCTATAATAGAACCCACAATATAAAAATGTTTTTTGAAATGACCATCTAGAATACAGACTGAGGTTAAATTACACATTTCAAGATTTATTATTAAAAAAAAAGGCGTCAATCCCATTTTCCTTCTTTGGACTCCCCCCCCCCCCCCTTCAATTTGAAATTGCAAAATTTTTGCCTTTTTTTTTTTCAAAAATGAGAGTTCACATACTGGTAAATAAAATGTCAGAGGTTTGAAAACAGAAACAAAAATGGTTACAAAACTAGTTTAACACTTTATAAAACTCATAAATGTATGTTTGTACATGTCAGGTGTCTTTGCTCTAACACATTAAATGTAAAGAAAATAACTAAAAACAAGATACAATTTTAAATTATTTAGCTCTCTTAATTTATACTTCAAATATGTGCTATGTAAATCTAGATGTCATTTCTCAGAACAAATCACAGTAGTTTTGGTGAAAAAAAAAAGAGCCTATTAAAAATGTGTTAGGAACAGCATCTAACTAAAAAAAAAAATTCATAATGTTTCTTACAAATAAATTTATTTTTAAATATTTCTTTATCAATGCAATTTGGCAAATTTAATACACCTCTGTTGAAATTACATGTACATTAGTAATGGCAATGTCTTCCATTCCAGGGCAATGTTACACATGACTTCACAAATCCAGTCACAATCTGCATAGCTTGCCACATTAAAAAAATGTTAAGTGTGATTGTTTTTGTAAAAATACAACAATGAGCCAACTGAAAAATTGTTGAATAATTCATTAAAATTTATAAATAATGTTGATATAATTGGAAATTTACTTATAATATCTAACCTCTTTAAATTCTAAAAAAAATGCACCATTTAATATTTTAAAAAAAAATATGAGTATCTTTTGGTGTTAATGATTCAGCAAAAAATAAATAATGCATGCTTGAAAAATTAAAAAGGGCTAAAATGAAATAAAATATTAACACATGCACCCTTTTGTGTGTGGGTGCTATCCAAAGTCATTTTTCTGCCCTGTACAATCTAATTCTGATAGTATTATAGTTACACTAAAACACCTTGTATTTTAAACTAAATGCTCCCTTATAAAGAAGAGTTCAGACTGAAACTTTTTTTTTCTCAGGAAGCATGATTTTTTAATCAACGCATAGAAATCAATTTATTTCTATTTGGTTTCAAAGGAAAGAAACTGATAAAAGATGTAATGCACTTGTAATGAAATATCAAGAAATCACAATACAGCAGAGTTGGGAAAAATGAGAGATAACCTCTGTCATTACCATACCCACTAACAGCTTCCAGTATAGAGCATAATTTAGTCAAATGTTTACAATTGTTGAAAGTGGATAATGGTGTTTCATACACATGTTGGCAATATAATTTTCTCCTTAGCACAAACTTGATTGTATATATTACGTTCCTTCAAAAAAAAACAGTTTACAAGATTAATTAAGTCCTACACATATCCACATGTTAACTTTGTGTATTGAAATTACTGGTAATTAGAATAAAGAAGCAATTTGGACCCTGTTTTAAGCAGTGACGATAAATAATTCCCATCATATTTACTATATGTTTTTAACAGTTGCATAGTACAAAGTAAGGAATTTCTTTTTGTCTAATCAATGAATTCTTGATCATTAAAAAGGACAAATAATGAGTGTAACAAGTCAACTGCAATTGTATGACAAAGAATAGTTCAGTAAGTGTTGTTTGGTACTGCTACCCATAACAAATGATTACAAACTGAGGAACATAACTGCAGGACTTTTAGTTTTAATGAAATATTAATTATCTTACATCAAAATACATTTGTTAAAATCTTTTTTTAAAACTGGAATGTATAAGATAAATGTGTAAGACATTTTGAAAAAAAAAAAAAACTAACTTCTATGACTATTTCTGTGCACTATTATAAGCATTATCTACAAAAAAAAATAATCTGCAGCCTAACCTTATAAAAAATGAAGCATTACAACATGTCAGAGATACATGGATGAACTAATACAAAACTTTTGAAACTGATGAGGAGATTCCATAAAAAGGGATGGGTCAAGGAACCTTTTTTTTTTTAAATAGGAAGATAAAACACTAAATTGTACACTATACCCCTCCCCCCCCCAAAAAAAAAATATTTTAATGGTTGTGTGGCAGTGGTGTTTTACTCATTACATCTTAGAGTGTTTTTATAAGAATGGTGCAAGAACTTTTTCTATGATGAAACTATTTCCATTGAGTGAAGCTGAGTGAGCAGGAAGACCAAAGAAAAACAAAAAAAAAAAGACTACATTATTTAAGATTAACAAGTCACTAGAAAATAACTTTAAAATTCCCAATAATAAATAATAAATAACTAGGAAAATAAAGCCAAATCTATGCAAACAAGTGAAATAAAGTTCAAACCTCAACAATGGTTATGATAAACTAAAAAAATATAAATGTAATATGCAGCAGGCAATATATAGTAGTCATTTTATTTCAAATACAAGCATTCTAATAAATCTATATAAATATATTTACAATGAAATGAATTCATACCAAATAAACTTTAGATAAACATAATAAGAACAAAGCACACACACACACACACACAAAACATAGCAATAAAATAAATATACAATAATTTGACAATAACAAAGTATTGCAAATTGTAATGACAAATTTTATTACATGTCATTTCTATTTCATCAAATATCTTATGACACACTCAAGTCCTCAATATTACACACTTAGGGTAACAAACAAACATGATCAATGTTTGCGAAGAATCACAGAAATGCCACAAAACATATCAGCATTCAAGTATTTTCAGTGAACACAGACATAATTCTAAAGTGAAAGGGACAGACTTGATAGTTACTTATTGATATTATATACATATTTAATTAATCTACATTTTAGTCAAGAACATTTAGAAAGTGAAAAAGAAATTTTTTAAGAAAACTAAAAATAAAAAACCTACAGTCTGCATCAATTTTTTTTTTGCAATTCTATTATCCCTACACATTCTAGATTATAATTTCATGTTGTTTTTCTTCAATAGTTCAAAGCAGAATTGGACAAAAATGTTTATACAACACTAGAGTTTAATTTTGTTTTCTAAATATAAAGAAGAAGAATAAAACTGTTTCGATAATTACACACAAAGTTATAGGATTTAATAAAACAATTTATTTATTGACAGATCGCTTATTATAAGCCAACAATTGTTTTTTGACAACAGGTACTTTCACACAAGGATTACATTTTTTAATGTTGACTTCTTCAGCAACCAATTTTATACTATGGTGTATGATTCTCTCCAATAAGTAAAAAAAAAAAAAAAGCATTATACTTGTCACTGCATATAAAACTTACTGGAAATAAAAAAAACATTAAAATCAAAACTTTTGCACATTATGAAATCCACAAACATCCATCAAACATACCAGTCACCATAGCTTTTTTTTTTTTACTACACATGTTCAAGGGAAGATGATTTTGTTAACTTAGTACTGTCTGCATCAGGCAGCTTCAACGCCGCTTGCACATGTGAAGCCAAATTTTGTGAGCTTGGAAGTAATGGTGCAGTAGGGCTGGTGGGGCCCTCATCATCAAGGCTAGGCCAGCTTGGTGTAGTATCAGGCTTGCTTAGCCTTTCATTGAGAGCCTTCAAGGCAAGCTGCCTACAGGATTAGAATTAAATCAACATTGAAATAAGTGGAATAACAATTTCATTTACTCAAAAATGTAGCTTAAAATAAACCACCACAATGCAAAAATGGGAAATTATTTCAAATTACCTCCCTTATAAATATAATTAAAAACATGTTAACAATCATTTTACTTTTCAAAAAAGTAATTGCTCAAGAAAATGAATGAATATCTGCGGGCTTGATTTTTTTAGTTGTGAACAGAGTTCAAACCAGGAACTATTGTGGTGACAGTTCAAAGTGCATACCACATGACCACCTGTATTCTAAGACATTTAATCTGATAATCAGCCATCAAGTAGATGTATCAATTCAATTGAGCTGTGGACTATTAGCATATAATATATATTTTAGCATCTCTTTTCTTAAGTAGAAATATTCTTACTTTCTTCTTTCTGCATCATGCGGTTCTGTTCCAGGCAATGTGACAGTGATAGTAGTTGGTGAACTAACGTCGTATCTGCGCTGTGGTTTCTTACAAAGTTTCACTTTGACAAGTGCACTAAATATTGAGTTAGAAATGATAGCTATCAAAGGCTGAAACTGACTCGGGAAAAAGCTGTGGACATAAAAAACTGAATAAATATCATTTAATTTATATCATAATTAGAACATAACATATAATAATTATTACTAATTACGTGCAGACATTTTGTGATTACTTTTTAATTGACCATAGAACTCTTTTCAAATGTCAAACAATATCTGTAGCAGCTAATGCACAACATCTCAGTTATAAATGAAGAGTACTGATCATACATAATTTTAAATTTTAGTTGTAAACACATTTTTTTATCAAAACTTCACAAAATATTTGAAATATTAATTGCCTTATATATAATATACATTTATTTGTATTCATATTTAATTTTCTTTTTATATATTGTCAGAGATGTTCATTGACTATAGCACTTAACTGCTGGTAGAAAACTAAACAGCTGTACAGGCATTTTATATCTTAACTGATAAAACTTAAAATGACTTGAATAACTTCTTTGTGAACAATACTAAATAGAACTTTGATTATAACATCTAGACAAAATTAAGTTCATATATATGAGATAAAATAAATGTACTAGACTATACTACTATAGTTTACTATAGTAATTAAATCACAAAATCTAACTCACTTCAATAACACAACCTTTCAGTCTCAGGTTCTAGAGTTGTCTGTCCTAGCTAAAACCAATGACGAAAATGCCCCCTATCTTGTATCACTCACAACAAATCGCTAACATTTAACATGTAATACATACCATTATACATTTGGACAATCTTTTTAACTAAAATATTTTGTAATTAATTTATGGGTAATGAGCAATCCTATTTCCCTTGTAGGCAAATAATTTTGTCTATGCCCTGGATATTTTATGGCTATTAATGAAAAATGATCTAGAGATCATTATTATTTTTTTTTTTTGTGAAATGTAAAACAAAAAATACATTATTTTATTATTATTTTCTTTTAATTATTGACATAATAAAATGAAAAACTCCTCTCATAACACACCAGCACCCTACTATTCTGAAGAAGGTTTGGTAAAAGCTTTTAAAATAAAATTATATTTTAAAGAATATGCATCTAAAAATTAAATATGAATTAACATTTCTAAAAACCTTTAAAAAGAAAAAACAAACAAACCTAGCAAAGCTAAAATTATCTGCCATATCACCACGATTTCCATTAGTGTGCTTCTGATAAAAACGCAGATAAATCCAACTGACTATCATTCCATTCAAAAACATATATGGATATGGTCCAGGCAATAAACCAGCAATCCTCAACAAAATGATCAAAATCAGTAATGTCAATGGTATGTGAGTGTTCCTCAGTTTTCCAAATGGAAGTGTTGCAAGGCAGTGATCTGGCATAACCTGCTTCACAGCAACACAAAAGCCAGCAATATAACCAGATAGGCCATAAATGTTAACTTCAAACAAATACTCTTCATTTAATGTGACCAAGTAAATGAAGAAATATAAAAAGGCTGTAGTTATTCCCACTCCAAGGTTTGTTATGACAAAAAATATTAGCATGTCTCTTGCTCCCCATAAAGGTTCAAGGAGTTTACCAAAGAGCACAATAACAGCTACATCAGCTAATACATGCCAAAAATGAAGTTCCACAAAACAGTACAAAATGAAACTGTAAACACGAAAGTTGGGTGGCATAACATAGCCAGGTGTTATTGTTATGTACGGAATAGCTGATGAAATGAAAGAGAAAAGGTAGCCAATAACAACAACAACGGCTACAGCTTTTACTACAATACTGCTTTTTCCCACAGCTGCAGTGAAATGATTATGTAAAATTGGCAAGGGGGGAATAACAGAAGTTGCGCTTTTCGATAGGCCTATTTTGCTTAAAGAGGTGGAAGTCGACATCTTGTTTGGATCTGACAGAAAAGTGACGTCAAGCGCAACAAGTTGGTGGTGTGTATTAAAAACATAGAGCATAAATAACCGACAGACGAACTAGATGTATTAGTCTATATTACAAATATTACAATTCTGTATGTAGACTATATCACTACTTAGAATCTACCAGTAAATATAATTAACAATAGCTATTAACTAAAATGATAGAAGTATTTTTCAATTGCAGTAATAAATTGGTATTACATTTTTTCCCATGTGTACAAGAAGATATAATACATATAAATATTTCATTAATTTGTTTGTTTTGTTCATCATGCTAGTGGACATTTTTTAAGTCTTTAAAGCTCTTCTTAATAAAAGAATACATGCAGTGCACTTTCGATATTAGATATAAAACAATAATCTAGATTTTTATTATAAATACAATATTCGAACATAGCAGATCTAGACTTTAAGATCTCTCTGAGTGAAATAATTGAAATAAATTTAGAAAATCTAGATCTATAGATTTTTAGACCTTGAAAAGGTAAGTTATTTAAGTTATTAGATCTGTTACTGACAGACTATTAAGTATTATCACACTCTCACACCAGTCACACCTGACTAAGTCTAACTAAGTGACTAGACTTGTGACTTGGGTGACTAGACTTGTGACTTGGGTGACTTGTGTCTAGATCTAGCTCTACTAGTAATAACTACTACTAGAGAAGACTCTCAGTGCTCACTCTAGTCTAGGTAGACGCTAGGCTCTAGTGACTCTAGTCTAGGACTAGAATCTAGATCTAGATCTAATTCTAATCATGACAATGTGACGTATAGAGTACTTAGACTTAGAGTCACTCACAGTCTAGTGATTAAATTAGTGAGTCTAGTGATAGTAGTGTAACTGTAACTTACTGTAAGTCACAGTAAGTGTAAGTGTAAGACTGTAAAAATTCTAAGTCTCTGTGAGTCTGTTAAATTCAAAATTCACATTGTCACAGACACAGTCATCACAGTGACTTTCAGTGACACTCTCAAGTGACAGTAGTTCAAACTTCAGTAGTCTAGTGAGTAGATATGACTCAATTAGTCAATATGACTAATATGAGTATTTTTTATCATGAGTACATTACAGAGTTGTTGAGTAGTCACAGAGACTCAGAGGCAAAGTAAAAGATTATAACTTATTATAGTTATGATAGTATACAATTAGTTTAGTCTTAGTAACTAGTTAACTTAATCTACTTAAAGTTAAGTTCATTCATTCTCTACATTGACTACATATTATATAGGTATGGGTTACTCCAGGGTGAGGAGATTTGGGTTGCCCCTTAGAGTTAGAGCAAGCATTGAACACAGTCCAGTCATTGACATTGGTATGATTGGACTATAAAAGGATCGAACAACCAATTCAACCACTCACTCCTATGAGCAGGGTTTAATCCATGAAAGTGGAGTAAAGTTAGACTATACTACTAGATTTACTTGATGTAAAACTAGATCAGTCTATGTCTATATCTATCTAGATATGTTAATTAAAATTAATTCAGTGTTGAGTGTTGACAGTCACCAACACAACGACAACATCATGCAAATCTAATTAAACTCTTGATAAAAACACACTTTTACTCACATTCGCTTGCTAATATTTAGTACTGTAGTTATTAATAATTTAGTTATGTTAATAGTAATTTTATATGAAGTTATATATCTATCTATCTATTATATCTATCTATCTATCTATCTATCTATCTATCTATCTATCTATCTATCTATCTATCTATCTA
>JADKLZ010000687.1:31521111-31558624 GCA_021533235.1 Biomphalaria straminea | reverse complement strand
AAAAAAAAAAAAAAAAAAAAAAAAAAAAAAAAAAAAAAAAGAAATTAGTTGCTGTTTCAGGTATGTATATATAAAAAGTAATTTTTTTTCCTATAGCTTTTTCAATGCAATTCTGAGTTCAAAGGTTTCTGTAATGGATTTTACTGCTGTTACTGAAGAAATAGCTCTTGAAGGACTGGAAGGTACAATTAACTAATATGTATATATACATGTAGTTAAGCAGTTAAATCATGCTTAGGCCTACATCTACAGTAATCCCAATCTTAGACCAAATCTCTTGGTAATTGTAGTTGTTAATCCTTATGATTTAGTTTTTAGTGTATAATATATTAAAAATAGCCAGATTATATGCTAGTCTAGCCATGGGGTATGCATTTTCGTCAATTTACACAATGTTGAGACAATCTCACTCGTCTTCATCTTTTGTCTAAGGTTTGGATACATAGTATAGTAATTTTGTTTCTTGAAGACATCATACCTGAAACAGCAACTAATTTCAATGAACATATAATATTTACAGTTTGACCTCTTAAGTTTTTGATTTGTTTTGATTTAAAAAAAATTCTTTTTTGAAATATCCAAATCAGGAATTACACTCAGTGCTTTATGGCTAAGACTGGAACACAGACCAAACTTTCCCAAAGAGAATCTTGATGAAGACTCCAAGAAATACATATGGCAATATTTGACAGGTTGCATGGAATTGGAATTTTACAATTTGCCAGCACCTCGTCCTAAGCTTAAAATATTTAAATACTCCGACTATGTCTCAACAGACTACAACTGCTGTTTGCCTGTAAGTATTACAAAATATGCTTGATATAAACCTGGTTCCTTCAATAGGAATATCTTTCTTTCCACTTCTGGATAATAAGATAACATTTAAAAAGTTTGATAGCAGACCTTCTTTTTTTCTAATTGTCACACTTTTATTTTTTTCCCTTCATTTGTCACACTGGATTTTTTTAAAATTTGCAATTCTTACTCACTCTGTATTTATCTTGTATGTTGTTTGAATTTTGGTTGTGGATTTTTTGACCACTTCTACTCAAGTCATCAAAAATTGTGCATACAAGCTCATGCTTGATGACATCACATAAATCCATGAAAAATTGACAGATTAGCTAATCATAGTCATAATTAATTAGTATTGTTTTTATTTAGAAAATTTACTAAGCCAAGGGTAAGGGGAAATAAGCCTTATGTAGAGAATTTAGTAGATAAGAATTGAAAGGTTGCTTAGAGTGAAATAAAATAATTAAAAGTTAAGGTAAAGATTATATATATGTATATCAATCAATTATGGATTTGTTCATCATCATCATCAAACTCGGGTGAGGGCTTGAGAGGCTCAAATCCTCTCTTGCCAAAGCCCTTGACAGAAACCTTGCTGTATTGCATAGTGCATACATGTCACCATTCATGCCAAGAATTTTGGTTTCCCAGACCTGTTGAGATGGAGATCAGCAAGTTTTGGACAGTCAAAAAGAATACGAACACTGTTTCCTCTTCTTCCCTGCAGCGAGGGCACAGTGAATCAAAATTTGTCCATAGCCATGAGAAATATGAGCCAACAGGACAGTGGCCTGTCCTGCACTGTGCTATAATAGCTGGATTTGTTAATGAACATTGTCTTAATTATCATTTTAACAAATGGTTTTTCCTTCTACAAAAGAAATAGAAGAAATAGTGATTTAGTATATCTACTGTTAAACTAGATTGTAAATGTCTAAGATTAAAGGGACTAAAGATAATAAATAGTAAAAACAAAATTAAAAAAAACAAACACCAACTCCTATATTAAAATGCACTAGAAAATAGAAAAAGAAAAGGAGGAGAGTGTGGATTTCACTTTAACTTAAATATTAAGCACATCCTATGCTTTTGCAAAAAATTATTTTCTACTTTTAAGTATTTTAATATATGTCTAAAAAAAGTTTTACTATTATTTCTATTAATTACTATTAATTGTGACACTGTTATTTACATATATGATAGATAATTGTTATTATTCCACAAAAAATAATCAACAGAGTACTTGAAAATTATGGTTTTGTTCAGCTTGATATGGGGTTGGGGTTGTATTTTACCTGAACATTGTTAAAAATATCTAAGTGCATATTAAGGAATTGATTTGAAATTTTGCCTCATCTAATGCTAATTTAAAAAAAAACTAATTATTTCACTTTTTTTCTGTGTAAGGCCGACACACCTCCTGATATTTACAACTATGTACCCATAGAATCAATGGGAATTAAAGGAAGCTGTGAACATTTTATAACCAGAACACATGTCACAACATTAGTCAGAGATGAAAATGGCAAGAGTCTTTTGTTGCTGGAGGAAGTCTCTGAGAGGTCAGTTATTATCCCCAAGTAAAGTTAATTATGATAGTAAGTGACACATTTGATGTTGCAATTAGACAATGTTATGTTTATAATTTCTTTTATGTATAACTTGTTTCATCTTTGTTATGAAAAATCCACGCAGATGGGGTGAGAGTTTTGTAATAGTTGCAAGCCAACATCTGAGGAACTTGACATTGTTTGGACATTCCTTTATTCCATCTGGACTTAGTTTAGATGTCTACTGTACACTTGAGTGTATTGGAAGGTAAAACAGATCTTTCAGCTTTGAATAATGGACAATGTTTTAGTATTTAAGCTGAAAAATATGAAGTCTATGACCGAAGACATTATTTATAATTATACCATAAGCTTTAAGAATTGGCTTGTTTCTTTTGCCAACTATTTAAAATAAATTTTGTTTCATAGCTTCTATACAGATTGACTACATCTTAAATGTTCTCTTTCAGAGGAAGGACTGAAGGAGAAATAACAGCTTGTAAGTACGACAGGGGGCTGTCACGCATGAAGACAAAGAACTGCCCAAAGACAACTCTTTTTTCATCAATCAAGCTTTTGGTTTACTTTGGCTTAGTGGTGAAACAGGTATCTCTTATTGTGGTAGAAGTAAAAATGTCTTCAACATACCTGAATTGATATAAAAAAACTGTGCATTAACCAAGAGCCTCAACTACTTTTTCTCCACTTATTTAGGGTTGTAAAAATGTAAAAGAATCAATTTCTTGCAGTACTGATATTCATAAGTAATTACTGAGAAATTGTATAAATGTAGAGAAATTGTTCTCTATTTGTATATCATTTTTTTCACATGACTATAGATTTTTTCTAAATCCAGACATTTATCAATGCAAGCACATTTTTACAAAGCCTATATCAACTCACTTTGTGTCTGTCTTTCTGTCTGGTAAAAGTTCGTACACATAATTTATCTCGAATCAAGCTTAGATTTTGCACAATTATTTCTTTTACCTGACAAAACAAAATTCAATAAACAAAAAATGAACCAATAGTTAATTAACTGTTGGTAATTAATGATTTTGTTTGGTATCTCAAACGATGGAAAGAAATTGTACTTGATGGTTGAGGTAGTATAAATTGAATTAGTCCCCTATTTACTTTGTAGAGAGAAAAGTTTGAAAATAACAATAGGTAACTACAAAACCTTCTATTTACATAAGCACTTTCCTTCCACAATGGTAGTGCATTAAGTTTTTAGGTAAATTTGTTACGTATCAATTTGGTGCTACACATTTGCAGATTAATAATTTATTAAAGGATTTATGTTTATACTGGAATTACAAAATGGCTACAATATATTTTTGTTTCCTACAGCCGTACACATTGAGATACCAGGCCATTGATGGTATAAGCCAAGTCCGGCTTGTCCACTTGCGTCGATTCTTCCCCAATGTGAATAGGTCTTTGATAAAAGATACCTCTGACTATCTGATGACCCAGCCTGAGCAAAGAGCAGTACACAAGGTGCTGCTCAACGACTTGGTACGGATTCATGCTTGTTTAGTTTAAGTTCTATAAGAGAGGTTTATTTCTGCAGGATGGGAATAATTATTCTATTTTTTAACTGCCTAAGTGATAAAAAACAACAACAGCAATTTATTATTAAGTTATCAATTCAGACTTTATCCCAATAAATTGTATAATGAAATAAAATAAATATGGTAAAATGTTTTGTTTAAATTCTACCATGATGTTTGCTGCTAAATTATAAAGAAATATTTTGTTAGAAAAATCTCTACTAATAAAGTAGAAAAATAATCTTTACCAATAAAGTAGAAAAAAGTCAAAGCTTTAGTTTTATCTCATTAAAAAAAAATAATATTTTGTATTATTGAGCAGGCAATGTTATTCTCTTAGCTATAAATGAAGCAAACATCTTATAAGTGACAGTAATAAAAACCCTTGCTTGATACTTTAGAAGTTGTTAAATTATTTAGAAGTTAATTAAATTATTGGAGATTAAGGGGGTGTGGTAACTACAAAAAAAATTTATAATGTGCTGTACATTTAAATTTACAGTGACTAGTTCTAATATGCAGGTCCTGCAGATTTGCCATTCTTCTGCAGGACCTGACAGCATCCCAGTTGAAGCACTAAAGGCAGACATTGAAACAAGTGTGAAGTTACTCTACCCTCTCTTCTGCAAGATATGGAAAAATGAAGAAGTGCCACCAGAATGGAAGGAGGGCTACCTCATCAAACTCCCAAAGAAAGGTGATCTTAGTTCCTGCTCCAACTATCGAGGGATAACTGTCCGTTCCAGGGAAAGTGTTTAATCGCATCCTGTTAAAACGAATGAAAGATGCTGTAGACCCACATCTCCGTGACCAACAAGCCGGCTTTCGAAAGGAGAGATCATGCACAGATCAGATAGCAACACTGCGCATAATTTTGGAACAGTCTATGGAATGGAACTCCCCTCTCTACGTCAGTTTTATAGATTATGAAAAGGCATTTGACAGTGTGGACAGACAGACCCTCTGGAGACTGTTAAGACACTATGGAGTGCCTGAAAAAATTACTAACATCATCAAGAAGTCATATGAAGGGATGACTTGCAGAGTAGTGCATGGCAGACAACTGACAGAGGCTTTTGAAATCCAAACAAGAGTGAGACAAGGCTGTTTACTCTCTCCCTTCTTATTCCTACTAGCTAAGACAGCAACAGACCAGAAGCGAAACGGTATACAGTGGACACTGTGGAAACAGATGATCTCGACTTTGCAGATGACTTAGCTCTTCTTTCTCACACACAGCAGCAGATGCAGGAAAAGATAAATATTGTTGCAGACAATTCCGCTAAAATGGGTCTTACCATAAACAGAGGAAAGAGCAAGGTGTTCAAAATAAAGCCATCAAACACTACATCCATTATAGTCCAAGTTGAGGGGCTGGAAGAGGTGGAAAGCTTCACCTATCTAGGCAGCATTATAGATCACCATGGCGGAACAGATGCTGATGTCAGACAAGATCTCGAACGAGGAATTGTGGCAAAGAACAAAACAGCAGCCCATTCAAATAGATATCCTTCAGAGACGCTGGAGATGGATAGGTCACACCCTGCGCAAGAGACCTGGAGAACCACCGTCAACACCATAAAAAAAATCCAGGTATTCATCAACACCTGCCTGAGGAATATTCTTATGATCCGCTGGCCAGACAAGATCTCGAATGAGGAACTGTGGTAAAGAACAAAACAGCAGCCCATTGAAATAGATATCCTTCAGAGACGCTGGAGATGGATAGGTCCCACCCTGCGCAAGCCGGCATCCAACATAACAAGGCAAGCCCTAACCTGGAACCCCCAAGGAAAGAGGAATAGAGGACGGCCCAGGAACACATGGCGCCGCGATCTGGAAACAGAAGCCAAGCAGATGGACATGGGGACAGTTGGAGAGACTCGCCCAGAACCGAGATGCCTGGAGAAAGCTGGTTGGTGGCCTATGCCCCAGTAGGGACCACAGGCTGAGATGAGATGAGATGTTCTAATATAGAAAAGACTGTCATTTTGATATAAAGACAGTAAATCCACCCAGAGACCTGCTATTATATATATATATATATATATATATATATATATATATTTTGAAATGAATTTGCAAATGTAGCCTATAGATTAAGATATTTAAGATACAATGTCTTTCTATACAGAGAACTATGTTATTAATATTTTATATGTCAAAATAAAGTACTTATATGTTTTCTTGAGGAGATATTATATTTTTCTTATGTACTGGACAATGAAAGACTGCAAAAAGAAAGATTTATCTTTGAATCATTTCTTTTTATCCAGACATGTCCTAAACAGCAGAAATGAGTTATAAATAAAACTGATAAACACTAATCTATCCAGAAAATTTTATTGGTAAAAAAAATTATTTCATGAAATGCTGTAGATATTTGTCATTGAGTTAAATGGAATTAAATTTTTAATCTTTCAACTCCATTTGTTTCTTATTTGTAATGAAAGGGTCTGAGTGCAACTCATTTAAAGAAATTGAAGAGAAAGTACCCAGCACATATTGAATCTGATCTATACCTGTACAGAGAACTTCATCCTAATTCATCAGAATCCGAATGGAAAACAAAGTAAGAGTTGATAATTAATGGACTTAATCTGATCTCATCTTTATCTTAAGTCATAGTTATTTTAATGGCTTATCCCTGCAGGCAACGTCTTTGTCTGCATATGATGTGGCAAAATATGCAGGTCACTACCGGGTTTGCATGGTAAATTTAATTACTGCATTTGTCTTTAATCTTTGGCATCAAAAACAATGCCTTAAAAAGACTTTTACTGTCTGAATTACATTTAAAGAATAGTTGTAGCGTGGATTTTTAAAAGATGTATGTCTTTTTACCCCCCCCCCCCCCCCACACACACATTGAGGTTTTAATTTCATAAAACTACTTGTACTTTTGTTTTGGGAATTTAAACCCTTTTTTTTTATTTAGTTTAGGTATTACTAAAAATTAAAGCTATTTTCTACTTTAACTAATTGTTTCTGTCGACCAGATATATTTCTTTATGTTGTGCACTGATTACTTCTTCTACCACATGATTAAAAAAATGTTTGTATTAAAATTAATCTTTTTTTTTATAAATTTTTTGGCAATGGCCTAATTAAGCACAGGCATCAGTTTTTTTGTTATATTCCATTTTGTTTTCTTTTGCCATATTCAGAAGTGGCGAGGAAAGACGTGTCAGAATGGTGAAACTGCTTAAGCCTTACATCCAGGGTGAGGACGAGGGCTTACAAAACATAGATAGCAGTGACGACAGCGAAGATGAGGACTCTTCGTTCAGCAAGAATGACCTGGATGTTGACGAAGAAGAAGAAGACGATGAGGACATGGAGGAAGAAAAAATGGAGGAATCTGACAAGGAAAAGATGGAGGAAAAAGAAACAGAGAAAGTTTTTGGTAATGAACTTCTAAATTGATTGGGGTTGTGTAATTTACGAAAGTTTAACATATGGAAAAAAAATATCTTCAGTATTAATAATAATTATGTCTTTTAAAATAAATTAAATATAAATAAATAAAAAAATGCAAGCCAACAATAGCGTAACTTATTTTTGTTAGGGAAAAAGATGGGGTTGGGGGTAGTTAAAATATAAAGAAATCCTTTGCCTATTATTTGATTGACCCCATGCTTTCCTCTCAAAAAATCTTATAAGATTATTTTTTTCTAATAAGGTTATAAAATATGTTACAACACCTATAATTGCAACTTTTTCAATGCCATTCCAGATCTTAAAAAAAATCTTGAAATAGGCTAAATGTAGACTGGGATAAAATAAATTTTACTCACAACAGTATTAATACTAGTGACAACTGCCAAAGCTTTGAAATACACTTGTATTTTTTTAACATAACTAGGAAAAGCTGATGTTTGCTCTTGTCTCTAGGTCATCCAATATACCAGCGGCCACTTCTGAATCAAATAGTTATGCTTGTCAGTCAGTCTGGAGCTAGGGGAATGATGGTTTCAGAGGTAGGAAACATCATTTTAAGTTAAATTATTCTTTTTAGTTTGTAGATAGATATTTCAGCATTGATAGTTTTAATTTAAATTATTACACAACTTTATTGATCTTTATTGTTTAATTATTGTTTGATCTTTATTGTTTAATTTCAGGTTAGAAGTCAGTTGAATATTTCTCTGCTGAGGATGAGATATTGCATGAAGTTGCTGAAAAAAACAAGCATGTTGTCCACTGTGGTCAGATCTCGTGGAAAAAATAATGTCACCTTGTAAGTCAATGGCTTTGGATACCATCAATCTCTTAGTTGAATAAATAAGAGATAATATATTCACCTTGAAAAAAATGATGTTTCTGTTAAGTGAACTGATTCTTTCAACATATTTTTGTAAGTAAAGCAGACTATCTAATTGTATACATACATTTTTGTTTCAGTCTGCTCATACCTCAGGTTGCTGAAGAGCTCAAATCGACAAAACAAGATAGAAATCTCAAAGAAATGGTCATAGACTATGAGGGTATTGAGATGGACATGATTAATACTGAGACAAATTGCACTCCTGGTGGGTTCACTTTAGACTTCAAACTTGGCTTAGTCTTTTTTAATTTTCTGTCATGTTTCTACTTTTTAAATTTTTCTAATGAAATGTTTTTGGATTTTTTAAATTGTGTGATTTAACAAAAAATTATTATGGAATTGAAAAAAAAAATTATCAGAAAGACACAGAGTTTTTTTTTTATTATACTCTTAATAACCACAAAAAACTTTTTTTCTTTCATCTGAGAGTTAATGAGTCTGAACAACTAAGGAAACAATAATCTGTAATTGACTAAAGCAGCGGTTCTCAACCTTTTATACTTGGCGACCCTTTTTTACAATCCCCCACTCTGTTGCAACCCCTCCCCACACACACATACAGCAATAGAAGAGTAGACAATAACAATCCATATTTTTGATGGTCTTAGGCGACCCCTGGCAAATGGTACTTTGACCCCCACATTGGTTGAGAATCCCTGGACTAAAGCCATAAGGAAAAAATGGTAGTTCTACATTTATATGGAATATAAGCTAAATGTCAACAGTTAAATTATCTGTTTAGCAATCTGTTATATCCTAATGTAATGATGTAACAAATATATATGTTACAGGGCATAAAGTGTTTGTTGTAAAAATAACATTGATGTTTACATCTTTATAAATGGGTTTCCTTAAAAAGGAATGATTTAGACCATTCATATATATATATATTATTTTTTATTAATTAGAATATAAAGCTGATATTTTTTTTAATTCAGAGACTCTACAAGATTTAGATAAAAAGATAGAAGAATTAAATATTGTCATGATTATAGACAGAGACACAAGAAAGAAAGAAAAACGACCAAAGAAAGGTAATTTGTTGTAAAATTGTTTAAAAATGTGGTTATTATTTATTCCTTCAAAACTAGATATTTAGGTATTGTATACTGAAGAATGAAGTTATTGTTGGTAACATATAAAAGGTCTCTGGCTAAATTCTTGCAAAGCATTTTAAATGGAAGTCATTGAGTTGGACATCTATGATACCTGATGCTTAACTTCGCTGGTCTAATACAGTTAATACTGCTTTCTTGAGCAAATTTTCTTAGAGTAAAACTTTTGTAAAGAAAATAAGAGATGTGCTTTCTCAAAAATTGTAAAAAATTTACGTAATTAGCTACAGACAAAAAATTTTGTTGTAATTTGTTATAGCTGCATATGATAGGAGATGAAATGTTTTTATAACTATTGACTATATGAAGGCGTTTAACTATCTTATTTTTCCTATGAAGTTATAAAAAAAACATTTTCCTCTGATTTATAGGCATATCAATTTTATGATTATATATTTGTTTGGATGTTGGCTTTTGTAGTGTTCAAAATACATTTAAATTATTTTTTATTTTTTCTCTTTACAATTTTTGCTTTTTAAATTGGCATTTGTTCATAAAGTTTTTTATGACACAATATATATATATATATAGATAATGAAAGAAAAAATTGGAGGAAGCAGTTCTTGACAAAATTTATCTCTGAGACCAAAGCCATTCATGCTTCTCATATTTTATACACGGTAAGTGTCACTTAATATTACTAGTAAAGTAAAGTTATCTTTTCCGACTGTGTGATCTATTGGGCAGATGATATAAAGTTCATCTGTTTCTGTGGCCCATGATTAATGAGGGTGCCATGTAGCCAGCATAATGACAAAATCGCCTTTACTTTTCCCTAATGTCAGGCAACTATTAGAGATGGGTGGACTTAGAGGCACCTTAAAGATTATGGAATTCAAAATCCCAGTCTTAACTGAGATTCGTACCCAGGATCCCAGGTTCGGAGGCCAAGTGCCTAACGACTCAGCCACTGCACCTAATATTACTAAGTCTGGCATTAATGAAATAGTCAAGTTGTTCCTTACTATTAAATTAGCCTTAGCCTGGCTGTAGAAATACAATAGAAACACATTAAAGAAACCCTGCTGGACCAAAGGAAAGACACAGAACATTTAGACCACCAGCTAGAAACAATTTACACTAATTTGTCTTTTTCATTTTTCATTGGTTGATGTTCTTTCAAAGCACTTTCTGATCAAGTTTTTTTTGTTATATGTAGGCTCTATGCAAGCATGAAGCTAAAATGGGCTCTAAGGAGACGATGTGTCGAAAGTCTTTCCGCAATATTCTGTTTGAGCTTCAAGAAGAAAAGAAGCTTTACATTATTGGAATTGCTTCAAAAGAAAAACCAGATAAAATGGTAAGGCAACAGGGCACTCATTGATTTTGAGACTGTAATTTTACATGTAGATCAGTCATGTTGATCATAATAATTTTAGAGCACTTTTAAGAATGAAAGTATTCACAACATAGGTCTATATTTTAATTTGATTTTATTACTAATTACAAAACAAAGCAATTTTATGAGTTTTTCTTTTTCTAATGTTTTCTCACACTTTCTTCCTAGCAAAAAGTTGGAACATAAACAATTTGATTATTCATTTGAAGCTAACATTGTGCACATAGTAGTATGGATGGATAGCAAAGTCAATAGTATTTCGCTCAAACTGTGAATTTTGTATGTTCAACCTCTACACTGACCAATCTTCTTCATTGTTCAATTACAGATCAAATAGGAATGTTCAGTTCATTCTATTATTTAAACAAAAATGATTTTTTTTTAAATTGTATATCTCTTGTTTTCTTTAATACCTCAACCACAGCTTTTTAATGACAAGTAGCTAGGTATCAAATATTTCTTATAGATTTATTTATTTTTTTATGGGTAACAGTTTCATTCATTATTTTTTACATTTTTTAATTTCCTTGGATCAATCATGCACCAAAGTTTATTCTCTAGGGGAACATAAGTGTGGTCATGTTTGTGTGGAGCCTAATTGGTTTCTCCCTAAATTGGCTGTTCAGCCACATGGCCGTAAAAATTTCACTTCCCTAAAAAATGTTGTGTTATCGGTTTCCGCCTTTTACACAAATAGTTTGATTCTAGAATATCGTTGTAATCTGTACTGTGTGGCATTTTGTCTCAAATGAGGTTTTGCTCCCTTTTCAACTTCTAATGTGAGAACGAGGCCAATCCTTGATACACATCCATGTTCACAGGTTAAGCATTTATGATCATTAAATACAGCTATTTCGACCTTTTTCCTACTTCTGTTGTGTACACCATCTGCGATCCAGGACTGATCATTATGCTTGTCCTCCATGTGGATCTGACTTGGGCTTCTTTCTCCCAACTGAAGAGCTTCATGTTGCATGCATTTGTATTCATCAGTATATGTAAAAAAAAATCATATCCTTGACAATCGTACCCTTTCACAACATAAGCCTTGCAGTTAATGCAGTTACTTGAAAAAACAAACATTTGATAATTCTGCCACTGAAAATCAAAATGTGTTAATAAACACATGGAAAACTTTCTTTTGGCAGAGATCAAAGATTAAAATGCACTTTGAATATCTAGATAATGTTCAACTTTCATTCTTTTTCCAGCTTCAGCAAATGATAATAGACTATAGCATCCCACCTGACAGTGTTGTGGTGAAAAGGACTTTATTACTGTCACCACTAAATGTCTCAACTATCAAGTTCAAGTCAGCTGCACCTTCTTCTCCTTACAGTATTGGAAAAAATAAGGTAGTATTAATTAATATAGCATGCACTTGATATAGTTGCACTTTGGCATAATTAGAAATTAGGTTTATTGCATTCTGGTTCTCTTAAAAAGTAAATGAAAAAGTAAGCATTAATTTTAAAAAAAGGACGCTGAAAACAATTATTGTAGACTAAATCATTTATATTATCAGTACTGTGCTAATTTTGTTCTTTTTATATCCCCTTCCCCCTGAAGTTTATATGAAATATTTTCTGTACATTGCAGGCTGGACATAAAAAACCTGAGGCACCATCCCCTATCAAACAGAACACAGCGCCTGACTCTGGCTTGGCTATGGTATCTATCTGTGACCTGCTTGAGAATTACAGTCAGTCTGGCACCACACCTACTTCTGAAGTACAAGAAAATGTTAGTGTTATATTTCACAACTTTTTAAAAAATATTTTAGACTGGCTATGTTGGGTATGTTGCCCTCATAATAATACTAATTGTCAGGTTCTATTCTTGCTTGGCTCGTTAGGGGTTACTTAAATAAGAACAATTAATGCTAAATATAATTCAACTCCAACTCCAGATATCCATGAATAACAATAATACTTTAATATCCAATAAAGCTCACAATAAAATCAACTCTCAGGAAATATTAATACACAAACACCAGTCCAGGAAGCTACCGTCCAACTTCCTGGACCGGGTACAAGACCTCACTGACTCTCTCGCATATTCAATAAAGACTAAACCATTCAGTTCATAACATGTGCAAGACCATTCACATTCATAACCTGGGCCTGGGAGTACCTAAACAAAGGGATATAACTATCATACTACAATATCAAAGTAACTTATTCACTCATGCCACACCTCCCCCTGTCAGTAACCAAAGTGAAATGTGGAGGACATCTCATAAATAAAATATGATCTTAAAAAGAAAAGGAGATCAGGTTCGGTTATTAGGTCTTTAAATCATTAAAGAAAAAGATGGTAATTTTAATGTAATAACTTGCTTCTGGAACTTAATCAATTTGTCCAAACACTAAACTTCTTTTCCCATTAGAAATATCATAATTAGATTTAATTAGTTATTATGATTCAGATACAGTGTATATATGATATGTATATTCTAAAATTAAATAAGTTATACTGAGAAGTTTACAACCCAAGAGTTGTCAAATGTTTTGTAAAATGTTTGACTTGTTTCAGATATTTTTTAGAGTTGAAGATAGATGCAGGCTATTTCCAAATTTAACAATTTTGTTTTTTGTCAGTTAAATAGTCATTCTGTCTTCCTCATCTTCTTCACCAATGACTTTCATAACTCGAAGATTAAAATTGATTTACTAATCAAAAATAAGAACAATGCACAACATCTGAGTCTTCCTTCAATGGTAGGCTGAATAAGAGACTGACAGCAGTAAGCCAGATTGCACACTAGATAATTGTAAGCCAACTTGTCCTAGGTGTTAGGATTTTGAAAATCAGGGACATTTTGGAGTCAAATATTTTGGATGAGCACAGCATTGTTATCAAAAAATGTAAATTTTTTTTTTAACATTTTCCAGGTAATAAGATTTTTAATCTTGCAATTGTAATGTTTTTCTCTATTTCCCTACAGCCACCAAAAAACTACAGATCATTTAGCACAATGGCCAAATATGAGAAAGCTGAATTCCTGCACAAATATCTGTTTTATTTACTGTACCAGTATGAAGGGAATGTAGATGGTTTACCTGAAGGAAGTACAGATGTAAGTTCTCAAGTATAAGAAAAAAACAAGCCAGGTATATTTCAAATTTAAAGAGGGCATTCTGGAACGTGGAACGTGCTCTGGACTGTTGTCTTGGTGGTCTCTGGTTGGATCCCTGGACAGTGATTTCCAACCTTTAAGCACTAGCCATAATATTTTTTTTATAAAAATAAAAACTATTTAGTATTACATCTAGATTTTATGAAAGCAAAATTAAACTGTTAGTGTTTTGTCAATAGTTTGTCTTGATTTAGCTCTAATTTGGAGGTATTTTATTCTTAAAAAGGAATTATGTGTTTATGTGTCAATCAATTTATGAGTTTCATTAATTCGAAAAAGCAAATTCAATAATAGATTCCCCATAGAGACTTAATGACGAAATGAACTCATTTTTGTACCCTGAAATAAGCTCGTCTCCTCTTTTTATAGATTTTCAAACCAAAAATCTGTTACCCGAAATGGAATAAAACTTTTCATTTCTAATCACCTCCCTTAATTATTTACTATTCTTTGTAGAAACATGAAGCTAAAAAGAAGCCAATTTATAGACTTCCTATTTACGCTTCTCTTGTGACCTTGCTGTACACACCATATGCCAGGAGGACATATGCACAAATATGCCACATTAAAATATATTCTTGAACTCTTACCAGGACAGGTCCTACCAATTTTTATTTGTCCTAAGACACCAAAATGCAAAAAAAGTCATTAGTGGTGGCTTCTCTCTCAAAGCTGAATGGTAGCTCTACACACTTTTCTTCTTTTTGGTCTAATAAGTATGAGATTGATCTTTTTTTATTCCAGTGTTTATGCTTTTACAAATAGTATACTGTAACAATAATATTGTTACATGATATTAGATTTTTTTAAAATTTATTGTTAGTTTTAGTATTTTTTTGAAAGTATCATTAACAGAATACAACATTTTACTGCTGTTCATAATGAATAAATCAATTGAAAAAGTCTGCTTCCATTAATTTTTTTTGGGGTAGATATACAACATCAAGGGGCGCAATGGCTTAGCGGTAAAGTGCTTGGCTTCTGAACCGTTGGTCCCAGATTCAAATCCTGGTGAAGACTGGGATTTTTTATTTCGGGATCTTTGGGCACCTCTGAGTCTACCCAGCTGTAATGGGTACCTGACATTACTTGGGTAAAAGTAAAGGCTATTGGTCTGGTCGTTGTGCTGACCACATGACACCCTTGTTACTCATAGGCCACAGAAACAGATGACATTTACATCATCTGCCCTATAGACCACAAGGTCTGAAAGGGAAACTTTACTACGTTTACTAAATATACAGCATCCCTAGAAAATTTATGTTAACTCATTCATATGAAGCCAAATATAATTGACTCATTTAATTGATGTGTAAAAAGTAAAAAAAAAATTGCAATAAGCCAAGACCTAGGTGTATTAATACGGGGGAGGTGAAAAATCAGAAATTTTATACCATCCAATTATGACTTCAAAAAGAAAGACCTTTTCCTTCTCAGTGTAAATTAATTCAACTCAACTTGACATGAAAATGTAAAGAAATGGATCAGGTGCAGCGCCAATATAGTTTCACCATAAACATCCTGATATGGAATTAAAAAAGAAAAAAGGGTCAGGTGTACACAAGCATAATAAATGTACAGGTGTCCACATGTATCATTTCACTCTATAGTACATTTGATTTGTATTCTGCATAATTCATTTTCAAGAATTAATGCTAATGACTTCTTATAATGTCTTTTTTTGTTTCCTTATAGGATGATTCGCCTCCTTTTATGTACTTAGATGTTAATGACTGGAGAAGATATTTACCTCCATTGAAGAAACACAATGGTGAGACATTAAGTTTTATAGAGAAACCATTCTAGGGGAAACATGACTCAGGTTTCCAAATGTACAGTGTAAAGGATGTGTAAGGACTAAAAGGTCCAAATATTATGATTTGATTAGATGCAACAGTAAAACTGTTTTAACAAGCTCATAATTATAAAATAACTTTTTTTGCAACTTAATGTTTCCATTAGAAACATGTTCAAGAGTTATATGTAAAATAATGTTAACTTTTACATCATCTTCCCTATAGATCCCAAGGTCTTAAAGGGGAACTTAACTGTGATAAATAAATCTTGAGTGCTGGTTAAAGCAAATGCTGGTTATTTATTTGCTTTATTTAACATTGTAAAAGAAAATACAATGGCACTGTGAGGCCAGGTCTCTGTCATTTTAGAGGGGCATTTAAATTTAGAATTTGAATCCACTAAATTATGCAAATGAGTCTATAGTAATTTTCCGGTTACTGAGTCATTTACATATTTGGAATACATGTATATATATGTGTACATTTTATCTGCTCTAGTTGCCATCTTGAGAGATCTGTGCCATCCAGGGACATGTATGATGGGAGATTTCATTCTAAACATGCCACTGGAACTGTTCTGCCAAATGGCCAGAGGTGCCATGGAGGTAATTGATTTTTTAATTTAGTTCTGGGTTAATAATCTTTAGCAGTGATGATTCTTTTACGTCTCTTTTAAATATCAGATCTTTTTTTTTTATCAGATTCATAGTTGACCACTCAATTTATTCAGTGAAAACAAAATTACAAAGAAAAAAAAATCTAGTTTACAGCAATTTATTTTGAATCCAAAACTGTTATTATTAAGCTCAATGCTGGAATTCTCTTTTTGAAAGTGCATCAAAGTTGTGGGTCACTTCAATATTCCTTTCCTGAATTGTAATACTATGAGGATGCAGATGACGCATCCTTTGTTAATTTGACACATTGAAATCTCATTAAATTACCTCAGAATAGAACCTGAATACAATAAAAAATTCTTTATATATATATGAGGTTAATATGTTTTGATTAGCTTAATCCTATTTTACTTATGGTAATATTGCTTTCTAAAACCAAGTATTTTTCATGGCCTGCAGGTGCCTGGACTTCAAGAGCTTTTGGATGATCCAGTAAAGAAACTTTACCCCCTTCGGCTTACGCCTCCTTCTGTTCTATTCTACCTTCTGTACAAGAGAAAGTATAGGGCGAAAATCAGGGATAACCTGATTAGGCTGTGTCATATGGGACTTCTGAGTTTTGGTCCAGTAACTAGCAACAAGGAACTGGAGTTTGTGAGTCTTTAACTCATGACTAGCAACTACTAAGAAAATAAAGCTTTTATATTAAACAATAAGTTATACAATGATATTTTTTTTATATTAAAAAATAATTTATACAATGATATTTTTTTATATTAAACAATAAGTTATACAATGATAAACTAACAGTGTCATGTGGTATCCCTAACCATCCAGCAAGAGGTTTGGGGACTAGGATATAATAATCTTAGTTTCTTAAAGAATCTTGAAGAATTTTGAAAAAATGTGTTTTAGTTCTATTTTTTTTTTTTTCATTTGGTGAATAAGATGGCTGAGGTAGAAAATCTTGGACAATTAGTCAGAAAGCATTGGGTTGATGCCCTTTTAGACACTGGGATCTCTCTCATAGATTAGAGAGTCTCTGTTTTACCCTGGACGTCAGATGTCAGTTTTAAACTGTCACAATGTCGATCAAATTAGATGAGAAGTCTACTACACTTGTCCAATGGACAATTTCACTCTATTTATAGTTTTAAGCTTACAGAAGAAATCAATTTTATTTCTCTGAACAAACATTTCTGTTTAAAGTTCGTGTAAAAATTACATGAAAATCATTTTTTGTTTTAATTTTTTTAAACACACAAAATAATAAAATAAAAAACATTTGTTATATTTTTTTCAGCACCCAAATGGCAAAATAGCTAAATTTGAGAAGAGAAATATAAACATTAGCAAATGTCATTTAGATAGACTCTTAAATTTCATGTAATAATTTTTCCTTTCATAATGAAATTATTTTTTTATAACTTTGACTTTTATCAGTATTACAATTTTAATGTGTATGTGATACAACATTATGTATTTTCCTTTTTGTCTCCTTTTTTTCTGATATCTGCTTGTAACTAAAAGCAGGTCATAGTTTTTAATGTTACTTTGCATTTTAATGTAGTCTTGCACTTAAGAATTTTTCTAGTACACTATTAAATCTTTTTCTCAGGTTACAATCTTCCTTCACTCCAAGGCCATGCTATTGGACACCAGGAAGAGCCTGAGATGCTACCTTATGACCCGTTGCCCAAAAGGCGAGACCTTTGACATCTTGAACTTTCACTTCTTGAACATGGAAGAGGTGGAGCGTTACTGGCAGGATCTGAGGAGAATCTGTCTCTTCTCTCAGATGGGCAGCAGTTCTATTGGTAAGTCAACTCATCTTCCTCCAGCTATGCAACTGTTATTTGAGTGAACTCTCCACACATTTTTTTCTTTTTTTTTGTTGACCTCAATGGCTTGTACATTAACAGAGGACATCAAAGGCAACCATGGAACTGTGACCCTTCTGGAAGCACATACTCCAAAGCCTTTTGATCAGATGGTCCAAGACAATTGGTTACCCGGCGACAGGAGAGGTGCTGCTGGACTAGACAGTTCTCTTTATGGGTGAGTTTCATTCTTCACAGTTCAAAGAGAGTCAAGGCAGACAAAACACATTGTCAAACCTTATTCTGTTCACCCTATGTTAAGAGAGTAACTCAAAATAATGAAAATAATGTTTTATGAATGAGACATGAGCACTGCCATTGCTGTATATATTTAACTAAAAAAAACAGAGTAAAGTTCCCCTTTCAGGCCTTGTTGCCTATAGGGCAGATGATGTAAAGGTCATCTGATTCTGTGGCCCACAATTAACGAGGGTGTCATGTGGCCAGCACAACGACCAACCGCCTATACTTTTCCCCAACTAATGTCAGGTACCCATTAGAGCTGGGTGGACTCAAGGGCGCCCGAAAATCCCGAAATAAAAATCCCAGTCTTCACCAGGATTCGAACCCGGGACCTCCAGTACGGCAGCCAAGTGCTTTACTGCTCAGCCACCGCGCCCTCATATATTTAACTAGGTCTACAAATAAAAATAACACACTAGAAACTTTTCACATAAACATGCTTTACGCACTGTTGACCCACTTTTAAGCGTACCAAAATGGAGTTAAGTCTTCCTATTGAGACACTCTTTACAAAGCTGTTATCAACTCAACTCTGTCTGGTATTGAACATATTGTTTTCTCATACTTCCCAATCTCAGATCAAGTTGAAACTTTGCACAATTATTTATGGTACCTAACAAGACATGAATCAATAAAAAAAAAAAATTCACTAATTAGTTCATTAATTATAGGGGATTCATTATTTTGTTTCATGTTGAAATAAGGGGTATAACTGCTACTTAATGAGATCTGATGAGGTATATTTGGATTTAATCCCTTTATTGCGTTTTGACATGTTTTTTTTTCTCTCACTTCCCATTATCCTATGAAGTTGAAATTTTGCACAATTATTCATAGTCAATGACAATACATAAATCAATCCAAAAATTAACCAATAAGTTAATCAATGAGTACTAATTAATTAATTGTGTTTGGTATAGCAGAAAGGGAGCTAAACCCTACCATTTTTAGATAAATGTCAGTAAGCAGTTCTTTCCCTTTGATAAGCTTTGTTTTTAAAACATATTCTGTTTTGCTTGTTTTACTGTAGACATACATAAGTGAGCAATAACAGAGTAAAAAACTTCACATAGTTCTTCTTTTCAACTTGTTGTCCTTTGTTGAATGTCTTGCAGCCATCGTAGCAATAATTGGAACATTGAAGGACTGAAAAGAAATCTTGGGATGTCCCTGATGGTTCAACCATTAATAAGCACAGACAAGGTTGAACTTAAACTGGACAGTGACTTTGGTGAATCATCACTTGCTACAGGTGAATTTTCTCTTTTATACTCCTTAGTGTAGCATGGGCTCAAAAGGTTAAAGCTCTTTTTTTTTAACAAAGATAATGGTTTTAATCCCAATTCAAATTTATATTTTAGGGTATTAGTTACTTCTAACCAGATCCTATTGGTATTTGAAAGCAGTTGTGGAAAATTGAACAAACCACCTTCTTCTTAACTAAATGAACATTAACCACAACTATTTCTTTGGTTCACTGCTGCTGACTCCTTGGCTCACCATGGAGGGACAACACCACCTCCTTAGCACGCTGTGAGTTTCAATCATGTTCTGGCAAAAATCCCGAAAAGCAATAGAAAAATGGTTTGAGTGCTGGGACAAGTCTCACAAAGCCTAAGAAGTAAGGAAGCACATGAAGCACCCTGACTGCTCCTTGCAGTGGTGGATACTGCCCAGGCCTGAACACAAAGCAGGATGGGCTCACTACTGTCCCCTTTGTCTCCAATTTTGTTAGGCTAAGGCCAAACTTCATATTCTTTTCAACTGCCCCAGACTTTCTGATCCCTGTCTTGACAAGTTCTTGACCAGTATGGTGACATACATGCACTAGTTTCTGTCCAGGGCTTTTGCTCTACATCATCTGCCCCATATATTGCAAGGGCAATCATTTAACTTATCTTAAAGGGAAACTCAGATGGTTTTGACAATTTTTGATATAATATGTGTTTTGATTCACAGATAATGAATATATTATTCTTTTTTTTAAATTTGAAATAATAACTTAGTAATTGATGTTTTTCTGACGTTATTTTTCTGCGCATCCAAAACAGTCAGACTTTCACCGGGTTTCTATGTGACGTCACACTAACCTATTAATTTAATCTATTGACTCATTTTATAGCGTGAGACCATAGATACAAATTCTCATAAAAAAAAAATCGCCGTCTATACGGTTAGATCTAGGATCTTGTAAGCAAAGAACAAAATGCGTATTAAAAGGAGATTTACATGCTTGACTAACCATGGCAGTGTATATTTTCTCGCCTGACCACTTAACACACAACAAACATTATCGCTTGGTTGTCTTGTCATGACCGACTACACGTAGTCTAGACTAGCCTTACACTGACCAGTTTGTTCGAATCAGTCAGACACACGATATATTTACTTCCTGGGATAGGGAGAGGTTTAGATGAAAATGTTTTTTTTTCTCGAGTTGGTTACCCTAATGCTTTTACATCTCTCTCTCTATATATAAAACTATTGCATAGCTCTGGACTATACCGTCACTAAGCCAAAGAGCCTGACAGCTACTGTAAGAAAGAAGCGATACGATTGGTTAAATCTAGTTTTCCTTTCAGTATTGTTGATGGAAGTGACGTATGTCTAAGATAAAAAACAGAATTTAAAAGAACCCCGTTATTTAGGAGGCGTGGCAAATTTACTGTCTAATTTATTAAATATAAAATTTTCTAAGCATTTAAATAAAAAATGATATAATGTTTATTATTACAACTTTTTATGCAGAATTCAAATATGTCAATAACTAAAATTTGAAAAACTATGAGAGTTTCCCTTTAAGACAAATAGTTCCCATTTTGAACTTAATATTTTGTTTTTAAGTCTCAAGTCGGTTCAAATGATTTTGAATATTTGCAGAAAATGAGAGCACTTCCAGTCCTGCCAAGGCCCACAAAGCCTGTAGGCCACAGAAACAGCAGACGCCAACTTCTCCCACTGACATGGATGTTGATGGCATACCAAGCACTAAGGCTAAAAAGCTTCCTACTAAAAGAAAAGCTCTGCCAGCTGCAAAGTCTATAGCCAAGAAAGCTAAGCGTGAATGTAAGTTAAAATTTTTACAAAATCATGAACACTAGACTTAGGCTTCTGATTTAGAACTCAAGATCTAGACTAGATCTAGATTTACTTCTAGATCTAGAATCTAGAAGTAATCTATATTAGATTTATATAAAAAAATATAAGTAAAGCTTAGATAATGTATTACTAAAAATGAAGCAACTCTTAACATTAATTTATTAAACTCACGAATAAATAATGCCTTACATTTGGAAATTCCCCAAATGCGATAGTCTTTTAAAAAATGTGATAGTCCTTTCAAAACTGATTTTGGCTCTAGACCTAAGTCAGACTAAGTATTATTCAAACAACAATTCTAGAAACATGGGATACTTAAAACTCTAGAAACATTGGATGCTTAAGAATTCTAGAAACATGAGATGCTTATTTTGTTGTATCAAGACACACAAATGTGTATGACTCAAATAATTTGTTGTCTTTGAATGTGTCTACAAATATATAAAGTAACATGACTTCTTCACCTATTATAGATGAAAAGAGGGCAGTCAAAAAAAGAAAGTTGATACCCAAAGTGACTATAGCCAAAAAGCGTAAAAACCGCAGTAAGTATTGTTATCTTTTTAACTTTTATATATGAGGGTGTAATGATTGAATGCTTGATTGGATGGCTTGGCTATCATTTCTATTATTATTATTATAGCTTTTTTTATAGCGCTACTTTCATGCTTATAGCATGCTCAGAGCGCTTTGGCCAAATCTCATTTGTGGACCAGTGGGGGGAGGGGGTATCTAGGAGTTGGTTTTCCGTGCTGCCATTGGGCGCTCAGTAAACACAACTCTGCCCATGTCGGGTGTCGAACCTCGAGCCCCCTTCTAGGTAGCCAAGCCAGGCCAAGCTCAAGCCGCACTTAGCCTCTCGACCACGCTTCCCACGCTTCTATTATTTAGTGTTTTTATATTTCTTTATATTTTATCATTGCCTCTACTATCTTCCAGAGAGTGCACTATTTAAAGGATTCATGTTTAAAAACTAATGTACTATAAATGTAACTATTTCTGTAATTGTTTATAAACACTAACAATAATAGTATATTGATCCTTTTTTAGTCCTGGTAGTTTTTCCTAATGTATGTAACTCACTCCCTTTGTTAAACATGTTTCTAATGTTTTTTTGATCATCCCTCAGTCTTTGACAGCACAGACAAAGCTGCTCTCCAACGTCTGAAAAAAATGAGGGCGTCATTTACTCCAATGGAAAATGGAATGGTTGGTCTAGCTTCAGATTTATTTAGGAGGAGAAAGCTAGAGATCTTTTTTGATTAGAACCAAAGAAAGATTTTTTTTATTAAAATGAAGAAAAACAATTACAAATGTTCATGTCAGTTTACTTTGAGTGACCAATGCTTTCAGATTTTGCTGTTTGAGGTAACTAGCTGTTTGCTGTTTCCGAGAGCGCCTCAGTGTGTCCAAACAACATTCCTGAGAGATATACTCCATCAGCTATTGGAGGTAGGTGTGAACATGAGTAACATTAAATTTTTTTTGTTACTAGATTTTCTGTATCTCATTTTGTGTGTGCTAATGATGTAGAAGTTTCAAATCTTTGTGAGCAATTATGCAACAAGTTTGACTTTTGATCTCTTTTGTTTGTTTCCATTTTCAAAATAATTTCAACACATTTTAGGAGTCTCGTGATAAGACAGCCAATGCAATTAAGGGCAAGGCAGCACGATTGATGAAGGATAAAAGATTTCGATGTTACCTGTCCGATTACATTTCACAGGCTCTCTCTGATGAGGTGGGTCACTGACTTCAGTAAATGGTCTTATATCAAATTTGACTAATTCGTTGTTGTGAAAGGAAGTTAGCGTTTAAAGCTCATCAATTTATTTTCTTTTGTTCTCCCATAATTTTAGAAGAAATGATCTTATCAATTTTACACCACAAGAGAAGCTGATAATAAAGAAGATTGATTTACATTACTGCTGTTTAAAAAAAAAGTTAAACTATTTTACTAGGCTACAATTTTCTTTATTCTTATGTAAAGACTAATATGAGTAACATATGTCAATAAAAAATTAACAATGTTCTTTATTTTAATTTGACACCTTGTTAAATCTCTGCAGAAAATTTCTAACAAAATCAAAAATTTGAAGCGACCGCAAATATTTAGTGAAGAAATGCAAGGTCATTTTAAGGAAGTGTTCTTTCAACTGAAAGACAAGTTTGGGTAAGTGGACTGACCTATAAATTTAACATACCATCTTTGTAAGCTGTTGTTATGATACTGTCATGTGATTCCTTTTCCTGTTATATCCTAGTGCCTAAACTTCACTCTGTGTATTTTCTTGCAGCTCTAGGTCAACTCACCAAATCTACCTGCCTGCATCACTGTCTGAGATGAGAGATGACTTCATTCTAAACACAACAGATTACTATTTATACAGTACCCCCAAGATGGAAGATTCCCGCCTCACTTTGACCAGCATTAAAACGATTGTTGTATGGGATCTGCTGGAAGTAAATCATTTTTGTCGAATTCACTCATAATCTCTTTCTTCTCTTTGATACTTGAACTAATAATATTTTCTGTTTATTTCAGTGGGTTTAGAAATGGCTTACTAAATTAGATATTATGGAAAGAAAAATGTTTTGAATTTTTTTTTAAGCTAAAATGTTACAAATGCTTTCTAATTTTTAAGTACCAATCAAATGTTCTAAGCCCTTTCATTTGAAACAGACACAAAATGTCAATTAGTATAAGTTCAATTAAAGCATTAGACTTTCACTTCATGACTTAAACTTATAAAACTAGTGATAATAAAGGAGATTTGATATGAAAATCAACTGCCACCCATTGTTACAATTCTAGCTCAATTCTTTTGTACTAAGATAGTTGCCAAAAGTGACATTCCATTTAATGTCCTCAACATTGCTTATCTTGAAAATCTCCAATTGAGAAGAAACATCCTGTCTCTCAAGGGAGACCAGCAAGATGAGTCACACCTTTGTAATAAAGTTTTAGTGTCAAACCTGAAACTTAGCAGGTCTTAGTATTTTCTTCAATGATAACATCTATAGTAGGGGTGTACCGGATAGTACTTTTTGATATCCGGCCGGAGCCGGATATGGCCGGATAGTAAAATTTGATATTCGGCCGGAGCCGGAGCCGGAGCCGAATACCTAAGTATCTTGTAAATAACTTGTATTGCTGAACATTTTAAGAAACTGCTATATAACATACCTAAATATGTTAGTATTATTTTTTTCCTTTTATATACCTTATTGTTTTAAACCCTGTTACTGATTGATTTATTAAAGATTAACAGTATTTATAAACAGAAATTAATCTGTGTAGCATCATCATGAATAGCATGAGCGTGTCTGTGTGTATGTACGAAGCCACCAACCATATAGGCTGTGTGTTGGAGGGTCACTGTAAAGTATGTTAATATATATTACTAGTTATAAATATAAATCTCTCATCTGGCTTGTATGGTGGTTGAATGTATGTGTTAAAGAATTTCGAACAACAATCGGTCATCAGACTTGTATTTTTAAGTCCAAAGACTGTTTCTGGTTCTGGCTTCAAGAACTTAATACTGATAGCTGTTAGTTAATAGTTGGAATCTGAAGCGTAGTAGGTCATATATTTACTAATCCGTTTGCGGCAAAAGATATTGTATTAACAGCAGGAACATCCATTACACCTACATTATTGATGTTTAGATCTACTGATAAATATATCGAAGAGCATTAGGAAACCAAATATAGACTAAAACTCATCTATACCCTATCTACCAAAAAAGAAACATAAATGGATTTTATGTTCGATTGATTGTAACAACCTGGTCGGGTAGACATAGTGAACCTACACATGTTGTCCTAGTGTAGTGTGTATAAATGATTGTGTTGACTTTCACGCGTTTTTTTCCCCTTTGGGCATACACAATATAGTGTTTAGTGTGCAGGCAAAAACAAAAAAAGATAACACATTGGCATGGTCAGTCAAGCATATAGATAGGCTAAATTATCCGTACCCTAGTTACAGAGGTCAAGTGTTTCTTAACATTCCAGCATATTATGGTGCTTTAGATCAATTTTTTTTCTGCGATCAATTTATTTTCTGTGAAGTTAAATTTTACTGTAAGGTTTTCCTTCAGGCTCTATATATTAAGTCAATATGATTAAGCGATGAAATTAGCTTTCTTTCTAAAGGTTTTAAGACTAGGAAAAAACTACATACACCCATACATTTCTCTCCAAGTAAACAAACTTAGTGTCATCATCTGTTGACCTATAGACAATGTCAATACGTCTTAACAATTTGCGTTAATCCATTCTGGCTTAAGTATGGTCAATGTCTATTAATACATTGTCATGGGTTAAACAAATAAGAAGTTAAGGGTGTTGAGTCTCTTGAGCCCTCCCTTAAAGATACCACTGGTCAGACGTTTGGTTTGTAGTCCAGCCTCCTAATTGAGACTTAACTCAAAGTAAACAAACTTATTACCCGGCCAATAGTATAAAAGGTGTGGCTTGTGGTCCTTTTACCCTTTGATGGACAACCTATCTCATAATAAACAAACCCAAACCAGATTAACCTTATACTGAGATGGCTTGTAGTCCCGCCCCCTAATAAAAATTCTTCTCCAAGTAAACAAACTTAGTTCTCTCTTAAGATAGACCTCTAGACAGTGTCAACACGTTGACATCTGGCTTAATGTGGTCAGCTGCCTATCTGTGATCTCAATGTTATGGACTAAACAAACAAAAGGGTTGCGGGGTGCTCATCTCTACCTCTTCAGATATACCCGCACATCTAGACATATTATCAGCGCGACGTAGTTAATGAATATTAGGCCTACATATATATGTTTACTAGAACACTCAAAGGTCAAAACAAGCTTTTAAAATGTGCCAGACATCGCTGCTATGTATGCAATGCGATCTTACAATGTACAGTTTTATTTCTATTTATATTAACACGCCTTGTCTTTGTACTAAATAAGATTTGGTGCATAGTCATTGTTTATTGTTTTAAAAAACAAATTCTTTTATTTGAAAGAAAACAAAGTAAATGTATTTCAGAACTGATATTATGTCCACTTTGTGAATATTTGTATATTTTTATCAACATGGAGATTTAGTTTAAACTTCTTGTTGGACATCGTTTATCAGCGTCGACACCTTTATGTTGTTTGTCTTTCGCCTGTGTTGTTTCGATATTTAAGTGTTACCTCCGTATGGCGTATCTAGAAAAGACTTAGCGCGCGGAGGCGCCTAACAATATTAAAAGAAATACAGGTACTACGCTGTAGTTTTTACTATCCGGTTTACTATCCGGTAGTGATATTCGACCGGAGCCGAATAGTGCCGGATAGTGAAAAAATGCCGAATATTCGGCCGGAGCCGGAGCCGGAGCGACTATCCGGTACACCCCTAATCTATAGTGAAAGTAATTACTAAAAGCTTGTTTGTTTGTTTGTTTTTTTGACAGTGTTTCCTGCATCTGAAGACTCCCATATTGAGTACTAATGTATTCTTCACCCTGTCCAAATATTCTGATGAAGTAATCCACAACGCCTACAATTTGTTAAGAACTCATGGCATCATTATCAAACTGAAGGTATAAATTGCTTTGTTTACTTCAGCATTAAAGATAATTACATAATAGCCCTAACCTCCTGCAGAGGTTGGTGGCTGGCAGAGTTTGAACCTTTGAAGACAGTACAAAGCTCATTTCACATGACCAGGCTGCCATTCATTGCATGGCATTAGTGTGGTGCATAGCTGTAATGAAGAAAATATAGTGAAAACTTTTTTTTTAAGTAAACAAAGTTATTCAAACTAAATTTAAAACTAACAAAAAAAATATTAAAAGAGAAAAACAAAAAAAATAACATTTTTTTTTATTATAACAAAGTCACAAACTCTCTCTCTCATGTCTAACTTAAACTTCATCTTTCTTTTCAAGAAAATAGTTTTTTGCCTTTCTTGACTCTTCTGCTCAGTATGATCATCTGTATGATGTTGGCTTGTCATGTATCTCTGTCTAATCTTCTCTGTTGTTGATGTTAAAATAATAGTCATCACATATACGACACACCAATGGCGAGCCAGTTAATTGCTTAAGAATGTAAACATATGCTTTTGAGAAAAAAATGAATGGGTCTAGACTATTGATCTTTATAACAATATTAACACATACTTTTGAGAAATAAATGATTGGGATCAGACTATTGATCTTTATAACTTTTTATACCTACAGCGGGCTGAGAAAGACAGAAGAATTATAGTGACCAATAATTCAGCTCTATTGAACAGCCACAAATCTATGCTCAGGTGAGGTGTTGATTCATTGTGAACATTTTGAGATCCTCTAAGCCCATGACTTAATCCCTTCTGAAACATCTGAGGATGTGAAGGATAATTGATGTGACAGTGAGGAAATAGTTAAGACTAAAGATAGAGTTATGCTAAAATAGACTTCATCTGTGATAGATTGTAATTTTCTCACTGGCTTTATTTGAATTTATTTTGTTTGTTTCCTTCCTGTAGTTTTTAATTTTTAAACTACTTCTTATCTGTGTTTGCTTGGAACAGAAATTATTCATTCTATTGGGATAACCATGTTGACAATTATTATGCCCCAAGTAACATGCAAACATTTTACAGTAAATAAGTAGTTCCTAAAAAGACAACTTTGTGTATTTTGTCTAATCAAGGGAAAATATTTTTAGTTTCTGTTTAGATAAACAAATATTTGTATCTAGGTCAGCTTTAAACAAAGGAAATAAAATATTTTCAGTCATCTCTCTTGTATGCTTGATGTTATTGAGTCCTTGGAATCTCGATATAACTGCTAGTCTATTTAAAATTGAGCATCATTTAGAAGGAAAGTGCACCTTTCATACCTTGCTATCTGTAGTGCAGATTATATAAAGGTAATCTGTTTCTCTGGCCGAGGGTGTCACATGGCCAGCACAATGACCAACTGCTTTAGTTTCCCTTATGTCAGGTATCCATTTAGAGTTGGCGGGACTCAGTGGTGCCCAAAAAATCCAGAAATTTAAAAATCCCAATCTTCATTGAAATGTATACGCTGGACCTCTTGAGTTGGAAGCCAAGCGCTTTACCACTCAGCCACTGGGACCTTGAGTTTTTACTTTTATTTTTATTGTAGTATCAAAAGATATTTTGCACAGTATGGTTGTTTAATTAGGCCTGCTTTAGTCATTGTTGGTAACTTGACAGACACACAGAGGCACTGAAGTCTCTCATCCCGCCAGAGCTGTTCAAGAACACTGTCTCACTTATGACCCACTTGAGATCTGTCTCTCTCAAAAAGTCTTCCGATGTGTCTGCACTTTCTAATGGCACCAGTGGAGATGCTTGTCCTTCTAAAGAGTTGCCAAACAATGGGCAAGGTTTGATCAACCCTCTTACCACCAAAGTTCAGGAAGATATATTTGTGGACATTGATTTGCATAACTATCATGGAGGTGTTGTTATGTGCTTGTTGACATTGATGACTAAAAAACAGGTTAGCACACTTTTTTAAAAACATGCTTTCATATTTTTGTTTTAAATTTTCATTTTCAATATGTTTGTCACATTATTAAATTATTAAATGCCTTCCCATTTTTAAATTATTTGATTCATTGAAGCTGCAAGCAATATATAGCTGACACTAATTGCAATGTCTTAGATTCCAAAAATTAACAATGAATGCAGTGTTTTTTTTTTGAATACACACACCCAGTTGCTGTCTGCATATTTTGCCACAAAGACAAAACCGTTGTACACTGGGGGCTCTTTAAGCTATCTTTTCATCTTCTTTGACAAACATTTGAGGACAAAAGCTATTTTAAATGTATTATTTATTTAGTAAATATAGACTTTTTTTGTTGTCAAAGATAGATAGATAATATTAGTAGCTGTCACAAAGTTATTCGATGTTGAGTGATGTAATGTCCTTGTGATGCCGGGGATTCAATCTTCTATTAAAATAATTAAATTAATGTCGAACTAGAATTCACTGTAAAAGATTCTTTGTAGAAAACGAAACTCTGGAACTTTATTTGAATAAAACGTAAGTACAGCTTATGTACAATAGTAGATCAACAAGATGAAAATAATAACATAATAAAGGCTTCTTTCTTAATAAAACTTAGAGATGTTAGAATACACAATCTTTCAGTAAGACATTCACGCACCGACTGAAAATCTCACGCAATTACAGTCTCTGGGCGGAAGTTGTCATGTGACTGATGCAACCGACTGATGTAACTTCTAGCCAATAGATTTTAATTTCTATCAAGACAAAGAAAAGCTAAAAATAACTCTCGTGTAATACCAATATAGAAATCAACCCAGAATGGCATATGTGACAGTAGCTATAGACTGCAGATTTTTATTCCTTTAAGTAATGAAAAAGTTTAACAAGATTTATGTCTGAAATAAAAAGTATTTTTTTTAAACGAGAAGTGGTCACCCAACCATGAAAGAAAATAAATTATTCAAAATGTTTGAGACGAATATTTCAATTTAAATTCAAATTTTACAAGTTTTTTTTTTTTTTTTTTTTTTACAATGTACAATTTTATAATATTTATTGACATTTTATTCTGTTTGTAGGGTAAAATTAAAGTCCACATTCCAGATGAGATGGTCAAACTCGATGAGGAAGGGCAACAAAAGTTGTTCTACAAGCAACCTCAGACAAAACTTGCCCGCGAGAAGAAACTTGCAGCATTAATGGAAAGTGATGAAGACTCAATGGACGAGTGGCCCAGTGAAGGTAATTCATGGGTAGCAATAATTTCTTCAAATGTTCAACGTGGGGTTTTATTTTTCCATTATGTTTGACTGATTTAAGCTGATTGAAATTTAAATCACCATAGATTGTGAACTTAGTTGTTGTTTTTTTGTCATTTATTTTAGAATGAATGAATGCATTTCTTTTAATAAACATTTGCATTTTATAAAAAAATTTAATCAAATTTTTGTAGAAGGGGAGGGGGGTTTCAATTCTAATAAATAAGATACTCTAATGCATATCATACTTTAGGATCAAAGAATTTAAGTGGCATCTATTGAACAGAGTTTCTTTTTTAGTCTACAACTGAAAATGGTTAAATGAGGTGCCCCTTTAAGACTGTTTAAGACTAAGACTGCTTTGTTGATCCTTATGAAAATTTGTTGTGATTATTTTCTCAAATAAAAACACAACACAAACATTCACATAAATAGAACAGACATAACATAAAGAGTTCATTGAGTGACCATACACAGATGTTTTGATCCTTTTTTATGTTTCCTAGTCAATGAGTAGTGCTTATTTAGTCTGAATGAGTAAGCAGTGAACAAGTTTTGTACCGCTCGGTTCTAGTCTTGATTGACAGAAGTCACCCACTTCATGATGACTTGACCAAGCTATTATGGAGGGGGTGGCTGGTAACATTTAAACTTTAAAGGCTTCACAATTTTTAAAAAACTTTAATTGTTATACATTGTTATACCTACATTTTAAACCTAGCCAACCATGGGTATAAGCTAGTATAATTTGCAATATTAGAGCAGAAAAGGAACTTGGAATCAATATTTTATTAATTTATTAGCCACCACTAATTGTGGTTTAATTTGATTTGTTGCATAGAGCAAGTGGTACAGGATGAACATAATTCTATGATATTCTGCCAGCACAGCTAATCAATATTAAAACTATTTCATTCTTTACATTTTCAGAGGGCTCTTCAATATACAAAGAGCAAAGAACTGGTAAGAAACTGGATACAGTAATCAAAAAATCTCAGAATCCAAGCACTTTCAGTTTGGGTACTGATGAGGTGAAATCTGACCAGGATGATTTGTCCAGCGAGCTGAAAACCATTCATCTGGAGTCCGTGACCATGACACTTAAGGATGTGAAAATCTCTGCTAGCAGCGTTCTCAGTAACTTCAATGTGTGGGTAGGCTCGGGCTCTCTGCTGACCTTGGCCAGAACTTCTATCATCGAGAAACTGGACCTGCTTATGTCTCGCTGTCTTCTTCAGAGAAACTTCATAGTGGAGCCTGCAAACATTCAGTTGGCTCTCACTTCATCAGGCGATGAGGTCAACTCCGTCCAGAGGCCCCATGACCATCTCCTAGACCCAAATGACACTGAAACAGTGCATGCGAGAGAAGAGAGTAAACATTTTGGTGTATTTGACATACTTGACTACGGTCTCTACAAACATGTCATTTCTCATTTGGAGAAGTGTTTCAGTTCTGACTTTGATAAAGATGACATGGAGGCTATTCTGAAAGAGAAACTTCCATCAGAAAATCATCAGAAAGCTACAACTCTGCTTAAGTACATAGACAGAGCAGATAAGATAGGAATATCGGAAGAAGAACTTGAGGTATTTCCTAGTAGTACTATTAGTAATGTTATTTTTTTAACTTTAGTATTTAAGGTATTTAGAGGTGTCAGTTGTATTTAAGAGATGTCTGGAGTAATAAAGGTTTTAAAAGGAGTCAAGAGTATTTAAGAGGTGGCAGGAAAATTAAAGGTTTTAAGATTGCATAAGGATTGTGAGTTCTGCTTTCAGACCTTGTGATCTATAGGGCAGATAATGTTAAGGACATCTGTTTCTATGGCCAACAGTTAACGAGCAGGGTGTCATGTGGCCAGCACAACGACCATCTGCCTTTACTTTCCCCAACTTAAGTCAGGTATCCATTAAAATTTTGTGGACTCAGTGGTGCCCTGAAAATCCCAAAATTAATAATCCCAGCCTTCACCAAGATTGGAACCCAGGCCCCCAGGTTCGGAAGCCAAATGCTTAACCACTCAGCCACTGAGTCCCCAATTTGGTGATCAGACATGACATTTTTTTTCTCATTTTCTTTTCTGAAAGAATATCTGCAACTTTATAAGAATCTCTCAATAACTTCTTTGATATATATATATCGGTTGATTTCAGTGATTGAAGTATACATTTAGCTTGTATGTTCTGACAGGTGAACATGGCATCATCAAGTATGAAGTTCAAAGACTTGATGCATCAGCTGATCTTTGCAGATCTGGTGAGTACCAGAGCCTCACTCTCATTCTCTGCTCATTATGTCCACTCAGTATCATATAATATCTTCATTATGTCCACTCTGTCGTATAATGTCTTCATTCAACCAACTCACATCACATGATCATTGCAAATCTGTTTCAACCATAAGACCTAATCATTACTAAAACAAAATCTTATCCTACCTACTAGAAACAGTTCCACAGAATATTTATTTATTTAGTTAGAATGATCAACCATCATACCATCCATAGTACATATAGTTCTATAACCAAATATTGCAATCATTTTTTCATATTAAAAAAAACTAAAATTTTTTTTTTTCTATTTATTATCTGATGATTTGTAATTATGACTTATCTTTGTTCATTTTTTTGAAATCTAATTATTACTATTATTTTAAATGATATCGAAAATCAAAATAAGCAAACTTTGATCCATTATGAAGTTGATAATTTTACAAACTCAAGTTGTTGAGTTTGTAAAATTATTGATAAAGAAAACAAACAATTGTTACGTGAGCTGATGACAGAGATTTTTGTTCTGGAGTCTTTACAGAGAAAAGCAAAGGGTAAGTAACTTTTAACGTTTATATTCTTTCTTGTTTATCTACATCTATTTGATTTAAAAGCCCAGTACATTTAAAAGCTCAGAACATTTTTTTTTTTAAATTAAAAATAAAAAGTTTATTAAAGATTAGTATGCATGCTATAAAAATCAAGAAGCCTTTAATGTAAATTAACTTTATATTAGGGTAAACAATATAGATAAAACAGTAACTGCCCTTTGCCATTGTTTGTTGCCATTAACAGAGTGAAGGATGTGTCATCTATGTAATTTTGTCTGTGTGTGTGTATGTGTTCTTATAGTCTGTTCAAAATGCACAGAATTGAAATCTTCCAAATGTGTGTGAGTGTGTGAGTTTAAGCTTCATAAAGTGAGTGCAGGTAACTCCCTTTGAATATTTCTTTGTTTCAGAGGATGCTACTAGCCACAATGTTATAATGGTAAGTGGCAAACCTTTTTTGTTGTTGTTAGTTACAGCTGATAGATCTAGCTGAGGTCATAAGTTCTCCATAAGTGTATCAAATAATTTACATAGTGCATTCAATAGTTTTAATAATGGCTTAGTGGCCAAAAAAAAAGATTTGGCTACTTACATGAAGGGCTGGCGTTCAAAATATTTTTAATTGAAGATTCGACATACAGCTTAGTGGTATGGACTGAGCACCTAAGGGTGACTGGTAATCTCTCAGATATGCCCCCCCCCCCATCTTCAGAAAGTAAAAGATCGGACCTGGTTCAGTGAGCATACTATAGTAGCATAGAAGAGGCTCTCTACAAAAGGAATAATAATCTAAGAGTTCTCTTTGTTTTGAAGCCTCACTTCTGTTCCCCTCAGGCCCTTATAAATCAGACAGCTGTCTATCCTTAACCCACATATATACACACCAAATACACAGATGGTTTTTTTAGAAGTGAACTTTTTTTTTTAAATTTTGAACATTAAGATAATCTCAAAATATTGGCTTATCATTCTGTTCAGAGATATATTGTTTTGGCTTATCATTCTGTTCAGAGATATATTGTTTTGGCTTGTCAGTCTGTTCAGAGCTATATTGTTTTGGCTTGTCAGTCTGTTCTGAGATATATTGTTTTGACTTTTCATTCTGTTCAGAAATATATTGTTTTGAGTTATAGTCTGTCATTTCTGCGATATATATATGGTTTAGATCAGTGATGCCCAAACTACGGCCCGCGGGCCAGAGAGGTGGTTCCATCCGGCCCGCCGGCGCGACGGCACAAAAAGTAGAAAATCCCCTCTCCAAATAGGTTATTTTAAGGACGGTAGGGCCCAAACTTCTTTTTCTGATTGGCACAATGACCAATAACATTCTGTTTGTGAAATGGGACTACATGTATAATCTAGCAGGAAAAGTGAACAGTTCTTTACTGTTTTGTGGAACATGATAATAAGCCAATATATTTGTTTAGTAAAAAAAGTGTGGTTGGTTTAAAAAAATATGGCAGCATTCTTGATTTGAGCTGCGAATAAAATTTAAACCATTCCTAGAGATTGAAGGATTGAATAGTTGTCTCAAAAAAAGATAAGAAAATGAGTCTATGGTTAAGCTAGATATAATGTTGCTCAAATTTTAAGTAGCCAAATAAAGTCATTTTTTTCCGAAGGACAGAAAAGAAGATCAACTTCAAACATCTCACTAATGAATGTAAGTGTTAGATCCACGGGTTTTAGTTTTAGTTCCATTTCATTACGTTTTTGTATCTTTTCGGTCATGTGGCCCGCGACACGATTGTGTGAAATTAAAATGACCCGCAGGTCGAATTAGGCTGGGCATCACTGGTTTAGATAATCATTCTTCTCTGACATACCATGTTTGACTTATCAGTCAGTCTATTGAGAGGTTAACTTTTGGTTTGCGGTGCTTATTTGTCTGAGGCCATTGAGAATGAAATAAACTTTCTTAATTACCAGGTCATCATTATGATCTAGCCATTTCCACATTATGACCTTACTTTTTATAATCTGAAATAAGATACATTTTTTTTTGTATCATTTCTGAATTCATTTTTTTTTGTGTTATTTTTTTTTTATTGTACATTGAGCTGGATAGTTATACGAAAAAATGAATCACTGTTTCAACGAAATAATCTAAAAAACTACAAAATATAAGATACAAAGACTTAATAAAAAATACAGTTTAGATAAAACCGAAGTTAAAGGGACATACTTAAGCAACATTTGTTAGTCACCAAGTTTCTAGTCAACTCTTTTCACTCCTTGAAAGTTCTTTCAAAACTGTTATGTTACAAACCATATTTATGTTGAATATTTTTAACGTATCACTCTCAATGTAGATGTTATATCGCTGTTAATAAACATATAGGTTCTCACAGCTGTTTTCTGTAGTATCTATTATTCGCTTACAAATATCACATATAAAATTCATGATTTCTTTCCCCGGAAGAGATGCCCATTCCCTTACACCAGAAATATCTACACAAATCAAAGACCTGTACTAGGATTTTATCGGAAGGAAAAAAAAACGTAACAAATATACAAAATGTGAAAAAATCTTTCAAAGAAACTTAAAAAAACAGATGATTCCGAGGTCCATGCCTACCCCTATGACAACATCGGCCACGATGTAATTGTGATAGAGTCTCCTCCATTTCCTCTCCGCGTGCACGTGTTATTTGATGCTGACTGATAGCCTCGCTTGATTGACTTCGAGGCGAGATGCACAGATTACAGAGCCAGCCTGACGGAAATGTTAGGGAGATGTAGTTTTGGGTAGATTGATCCGCTTTTTTTTTTCTCCTCCTTCCCTCGAACTTATCATCGTAGGCTGCTGAGACTAGTGATCATACTATATTGTCATAACGTTTGGCCTGGTTCCTGACCTGGGCGTGTTTCTGACTCTTAACATTGTCTGTAACTTAAGGATTCTAGTTACAAACATTATATCAAGTCTCCGTCTGTCTTTCTGGATGGAAATGTGTACTAATAACAGTACTAAGTTATATCTCCCACTATCCATTCTCGGGTCAAGTTGAAACAAAACATGACTCAATCGAAAAAAAAAAGACTAATTATTTTATCAATCAATCATAAATAATTGAGTTCTTTTTATGTAGAGACTGTGTTTATATATAAAGAAGCAGTTGACCAAGCTATTTGGTCACATTTCGTATTTATTTCCAAAGTATTCACAATTAAACTGATCAAAAGATGACATTCTAACTGTACGTGTTATCGTTCTGAGACAGATTGTCACCTCTCTCTCTATATATGTAACATTCTAAACCGAGCGTTAATGAAATGAAATTAGATCAAACAATCTTTATCTCAACACGAAAAAATACATCTAACTTGCATTCGAAAGAATCACGAAGAAACCACCCAATCACAATTTATTTAATACAGGGAAACCCGCTTAATTGCATAGCTGCCATACAATCTCTCATTGCGCAATTTAATTAGCCGGTTTATGCAAATAAACGGAACGTCCTTTAAAAAATGGATTTATTTATTTTTCTATTGTTATGCGACTAAGCGGTTCATGCTTATATGCGGTATGCAATTAATAGAATTTCGTTGCATTTATATCACGGAAATTAAATACAAATTGTCATAGAACATGCAGATTGATGTTATAATTTAATTGTGTTAAAAATACCTTTAGCTCCTAATTAAGATTTGAAGCTTTGCTTGCTGCACGGCCTAACACACTGCGACTTAATTATCTAATGGTGTCACTCAACAGTCATTTCTTGTTACAGACAGTGTAAACACACGCACACACACACACGCACACACACACACATTTCTGTGATACTTTAAAAAAAAATGGAAATACATTCTTGCTTAGCAGATTTGTTTCTGAAAAAGATGCCGAAAAAAACTGGGATCAACTCTCGCAAAATAAGCCAAGCGAAGTGATCAAAGAGTTTACATCCAAGCATTTAGTCAATCGGCTCATTGGGATTGCTGATGACTTTTGAATACTAAACTTGACTACATTAGACATTATATGAACTTAAAAAAGAAAAAGAGTGTCAGATTAAAGTTACAAACTACATTCAGAGATTTGGGGAAAAACACGTTTTTTTTTTTAAAATTTATTTAATTGCTATGCTCTCCTATTTAAAGTAGAATTTAATAGGACTACATCTGATACTGACTGGAGTTATAGCAAGAGGAACCATTTGAGACAAATGTTAAATGCCAGACAGATCTCATATCAGATCTAATAAGTCGACTAGCTTTATCTCCGCTGTCTCTATAAACTGTTTTAATATCTGTTATGTTTCCCCCCCCCCCCCAAGAAGTGTTCAGTAGCCAAATAGTTAAGAATGTAATAATGCTAGACAATATGAAAACCTAGAAGTAAACATAATAAAACACAGCAGGAAACAATCAGACCCCCCCCCCCTTTTTACAAATGTATTCTGCACATAATAATCTTGAGAAGTGTTTCCCAAAGTGGGGTACGCGTACCCCTTCCCCCCTCCCCCCA